>CAIGQQ010012353.1:476626-488494 GCA_903798035.1 Danio albolineatus | reverse complement strand
TATATATATATATATATATATATATATATCTTTGTCTGTTTGTCAATCACTCAATCGATCAATCAATTGATCAATCAATTAATCAATCAATCAATCAATCAATCAGTCAGTCAGTCTGTCTGTCTGTCTATCTATCCGTCACAGAATGCAATGTATATAATGTATACATGTCACGAAAGTGATGTTGTTGTTTTTTTATTATGTACAGTTCATTTTAAATACATATGGTCATCTGTAAGTACACATAATCTCTTTCTCTGTTTTGTCTCTGTTTGGACTATACTTTCCCCTTCACTGGTCATAATTTATGTTTATTTATGCATGTTCTTGGCAAAAGCTTGCATGCCAAGTCAAATGATCAAAAAATGCTGATAATGTGTGGTGTGAAAGTATCCAAGAATCTGAGGATTGGGATGAAAAAAATATACGACTGAATGTTAGAAAGATATAACAAGTGAATGAAAGATTTGAAAGATTGAATGTGATTTACCAAGATATCAGCATGATGTAGAAAAAAGTTTGATGGCAAAGTAATGGAAACTAACTGATTTTAGTCCCCTGATAGAGAAGGAGATGAAAGAGCCAGAGAAATATTTGCGCTCCAGATGTTTATGCAATAGGAAACCAGCTAAATCGAATCGTCAGAACCCACATTATACTTGGAGATAAATTTACTGTCATCATGTAAACATCCATATTCCCAGTGTGATGGATCTCCCAGATGCAGGTTCTGTTTGCCATCGAAATTGTAAACACTGGGAATGATTCACTCCAAACAACCTGACTAACAAATCTAAATATTTTACAAGAAAAAATGTTGATCGTTCTCAACAGACTGTGAATTTCAAAACATGAAAATGCGTATAATATTCTGTTCTACGCCATGAGGATTTGTTGTCTCAAGCAGGGGATGGAACTGCCCTTTGCTTTCTGAAATAATAAAATAATATTGAATAGAGAGTACATTTAATTAATCCCCACCATTTGGCTTCATTTTGCCATTAATTCAAGAGGTTTCAACGTTTAGCTGTGTAAAAGTAACCCATGGAAAGCAAGAACTACATCTGAGCAAACTTGTGGGGGCAATGGAATGCTGTTATCAGGTAAGATTACTTGAGCACACAATGAGTGTTTTAGACCCACCTGCTTTACTGATAAACTCTAGTTAATGCATGTTTACTGATGTCAACTATGTCAAGCTCATTTCCGTGAAATCCATACCAGGAATCTGATCCCTTTAAAGCCAGTTTTCTCCTGAAGGAACAAAAAGAAAGAAAAAATTTGGTGAAAAATCAAAGTGATTTTATCACATTTCCTCTCATTCATTCATTCATTCATTTTCTTTTTGGCTTAATCCGAACCAGTGACCTTCTTGCTGTAAGGCGACAGCACTACCTACTGCACCACCGTGTCGCCCATATTACCTCTCAGAGTTGTCTAAATAATTGTCCTAATATTTACCCTATTTTTCCTTGTCAGGAATGTACTAATAAATATAATAGCACATTACTTGAGCACATTTTTAATTACTAACAAACGTACAATGAGGAGCGCTTAACATTCCAGCACAACAAATTACTGACAACACAATGGCAAATAAAACAAACAAACAAACAAACAACAACAACAACAACAAAAAAGAGGGAAAGATTAAAGTCATTCAACAAAGAGAAACAACTTAATTGATTCATGCTACAATAGATGCTACTAGGATCTCAAAATCATTAGGAGGGTAGTTAAACTGCAAAGTTATCTTCTTTTCTGTTGAACAATGAAGATGTTTTAAAAAATGTACAAAAATGACTATTGGATTAAACAGAGTTTACAAATGTAGAAGTGTTTGGCACAAATGAACTGTCATTATTTTTGTGAATTATCACTTAAAACAGTTTCCAGCACTACTTATTTTTTGATTCTTTGACCTCTCAACATTTATTTATTTTATTCTGCATGTTGTTTTAGCTACAAGCAGTGTACAAAGAAGCCTGATCTCACGAGGAAACATAGTTATGTTTTGTCAATATAGTGGCTAGTTTGTACAAAGTTCAGTGTACAAAAATGCATGATTTTAAAAAGGAGGCGAGTGTCACAGTCACAACAATGAGAGGGAATCAGGGATTCTAAAAGTGATACTTTTATTGAACAGTCTTCAATAAGGACACACGTGGGATCAATGCCGGGAGGATTGATCAGAAAGGAACGGGAGATCCAGGTAGGTGAGTATAGAGTGCACACAAGTCTTAATGTGTAATCAAAGTCACTTCCCTTTAGAGGGATCCGCTGAAGGCAAGACTGAGTCGTTGGGAGCACAGGAGAGCATCCAAGGACGGCAAGGAGAGTAGGTAGGGTTGGACGTGTGAACGTGATACCAGTCATTGAGGGAATGAGTGAGGCGAGAATTTATGTGTGTAGAGGGAAGTGCTTGCAGGTGTGAGGAATCAATAATCAGGGGAGTGCTCACGGCTGTGGTGTGTGGTGGCTGGTGATTGAGAGTGGTGATTGGGACTGCGGGAACGAGCAGGGGATGTGACAGCGAGACACCCAACCCCGCCCCTAAACCCAATTCTCATTGGGGGATGAACAAATCATACTAAATTTTACGAATAAAATCATACAAATTCAAATGAATCAGCCACTAAATCAAAAAGTTACACATTGCTGTGAGATTGTGTTGTACAAACTATACACTGACTACTTTCGACAAATGTATATCAGCTGCAGATGCACAGCAAAATAATAACTGTACATTTAACTCAATTAGAGTTTAACTTAACACTCCTTCGGTGTACATATGACTCCCTCCATTTTGGAGTTAAAATGACACTTTCTAAAGTGTGTAATTTGTACATTACTCACAGAGTTCTTTTTAACACAGTAAGAGTTTATTCTTATATATCAAACTGGAGTGGTATCCTTCAAAGCGTTAATATATTACATTTGTACATTACTCACAGAGTTCATGTGTATATAAGCTAATGAGTGCATATGCTGCTTCTGATGAGAATTAATTTATTATATCTTATAATTTATTATATCATCAAGACGGCGGTTCATTCCGCTGTGGCGACCCCGGATTAATAAAGGGACTAAGCCGAGAAGAAAATGAATGAATGAGTATCATCAAGACTGTTTGTCTGAAAGAACTTGGAAAAAAAAATCACTTCCCAGCACTAGTGGGAAACACATTGCATATTGGGTTAAAAGTAAAAAAACAAACAAAAAAACCCCTCCTAAATATACGCTCTTTCACACTCATGGATTGAAATATACTCTGGGTTTTAACACCGAACAACACCAAAAAAAATCACACTGTGTATTAAACACCGGACTTTTTCCTGTGTGTGAATGAATGGTGTAAGAAAGTAGTTCCTAATACAAAAGGGATTTTAGACTCTCCATGTTTGATTTCTCTTTTTTATATACATGATTGTGCCATCAAACTGTTGTATACACGCAATATTACACTTGTACCAGTCCGATATCGCTGTACATCAGCACTAGTGGGACACTAAGGCACTCGGCTTGCGGCCTCTTGCCAATGCACAACTCCCACTAGTGCACATAGACAGCCATATTGCACTGCTACTTGTATATATATGGGCGCCACGGTGGCGCAATCACCTCACAGCAAGAATGTTGCTGGTTCGAGGCTCGGCTGGTTCAGTTGGCAATTCTGTGTGGAGTTTGCATGTTCTCCCCGTGCCTCTGGGTGCTCCGGTTTGCCCCACAAGTCCAAAGACCAATTGTCCGTATAGTGTATGACTGTGAATGAGTGTGTATGGATGTTTCCCAGTGATGGGTTCCAGTTGGAAGGGCATCTGCTGCGTAAAATATTTGCTGGATAGTTTGGCGGTTCATTCCGCTGTGGTGACCCCACACTAATAAAGGGACTAAGCCGAAAAGAAAATGAATGAATATATATATATATATATATATATATATATAGTGGTGTGAGAAAGTGGTAGATTCTATATTCACAAATAAATGAACCAGTTTTGCTTTTCTACTGTCATTCGATTTTGCGTAAGGTATTTTTCAGACATACATAGTATATTTAATACATACATGCATACATATATCATAACTATATTTGTCTAATCAGAAACAATACAGGCAGAAAATTATCTTGAGAGCAGGCAATTTGTTGTACCAGCTGTTCCTTGCATCAAAGCCAATAGTACAGAAATATACTCCTATAACACATCTGTTTGCAGGCGTGACTGAGGGTCAGGAGTAAAAAAAAAGAAGATTTATTTGATCATCGCCAGATAAATAATTACAAACCTGTCTGAATGCATTAAAGCACATGTGTTCATGTGGAATCACTAAAGGCATCAGAAACATCTTGATCCCTCTCTGGATTTCTGAAAATACATCAATGTTTAACCAAGCTTTAACCAACACAATTCAATATTCATTAATACATAAAGATTTCAGTGCAACAGAACTGGAAC
Source organism: Danio albolineatus (assembly GCA_903798035.1). Lineage (NCBI taxonomy): Eukaryota > Metazoa > Chordata > Actinopteri > Cypriniformes > Danionidae > Danio > Danio albolineatus. Next base: position 484,040 of record CAIGQQ010012353.1, on the reverse strand, counting down.
ATATTTCTTTTCTCAACTCATTATTGCTATACTGTAAATCAGGCGTGTTATTTCCTGCTCTCCTCCTTAGATCGATGCAATGATGAAATTATTAACAAACTAAGATTAATATTTATTTAAGGATTTTATTATACAAAGGTTTATGGGATAACGAAAACTTCTCTACCCAACATTTTGGTAAAACTCCAAAACTGTACAATTCACTGGATATTATTTAATTTAATGTTTTTTGTTGAAATAAACACTAATGACAAAAAAACTGAAATAATTATGAACATAACCAACACTAAAACATAACCTGAAACTGTTTCTAACTCAATAAAACATTTGCATTCTGCAGTTCAGCACGTAAACTAGGCTACTTATGATTAAATTGGATTAGACTATTAACATCTCACTCAAACCATGAGCTAAGACTGTCAGAAAATGAAAAAATTCTTTTTTTCTTGGTTGTTAGGGCTAAGAAGTATACAAACATGGTACATGGTACAGCAGCAAAGTTCCTTGATTATTACGCCAGAATTAGAGTAGAGTTCATATCCATTTTGACCAAGACAATCATTCATTCATTTTCTTTTCGACTTAGTCCCTTTATTAATCCGGGGTCGCCACAGAGGAATGAACCGCCAACTTATTCAGTATATTTTTTGCACAGCGGATGGCCTTCCAGCTGCAAGCAATCCCTGGGAAACATCCATACATTCATATTCACACACATACACTATGGACAATTTAGCTTATTTAATTCACCTATAAGAGGCCTCACGGTGGCGCAGTGGGTAGCACGATCGCCTCACAGAAAGAAGGTCGCTGGTTCGAGCCTCAGCTAGGTCACTTGACATTTCTGTGTGGAGAACTCTGTGTGGAGTTCATGTTCATGTGCATGTTCTCTCCATGTTTGCGTGGGTTTCCTCCGGGTGCTCCAGTTTCTTCCACAAGTCCAAAGACAGGTGAATTGGGTAAGCTAAAATTGTCCCTAGTGTATTTGTGAATGAGTGTGTGTTTGTGTGTGTATGTTTCCCAGTGATGGGTTGCAGCTGGAAGGGCATCTGCTGCGTAAAACACATGCTGGATAAGTTGGCGGTTCCTTCTGCTGTGGCGACCCCAGATAAATAAGCCGACAAGAAAATGAATGAATGAATTCACCTGTGGGGGACTGTGGGGAAACCGGAGCACCCAGAGGAAACCCACATGAACACGGAGAGAACATGCACATGAACATGAACTCCACACAGAAATGCCAACTGACCCAGCCGAGGCTCGAACCAGAAATCTTTTTGCTGTGAGGCGATTGTGCTACCAACTGCATCACCGTGAAACCCCTTTGACCAAGACAAATAGGAAGTTTTTATTTTCCGTCAGTCTTACACAATGTAACTACAGAAGAGTCAAGCGTTATATAAGAAGATTATCGGAACTTTTCAATAACGAATAATGTTTGAGCGAGATGCTAATGGTCTAATCTGATCCAATGATCTATGCTAAGCTAAGCTAAAAGTGTTCCTGCCAGACCCGGAGATATTTTGAATGTATTCAGAAATGGTAAAACACAATTGATTAACTATATGAGACTTGTAAAATGAGCCTATTGTTAAATAAGTGGAGTGTTTCTTTAAAAGTCGAGGCAAAGTGAAGCTGACCTAACAAATGGAACCTTATTAAGTATACGATAAGTTAAATAATAAACTAATATAATAAATGTAAAACATTAATTCACAAATCTGCATATGTCTTCTATTCAGGCTTCATTTTTTTCATTCTGTCTCACATGAAATGGTTATTTATATTGGAATTGAGTGTTATATTGGCTGTTGTAGATGTAATGTAGTGTATGTTTTGGAGGCGCAGTGGGGATTGGTGCTGGCAGGACATATGGGCTTCCTCTGCTAGAGCTCCTCCAGTCCTTCTGAACAGGTGTAACAGCAATTTACTGGCGGGAACAGCTCAACAATAATTTGATGAGCACCAACTGGCAGCGCTCCCTCATCACCGGGTCTCTGAGCCAGAATATGCAGCGCTGTGCCAATGAAGGCGTGATGCCACAGAACCCAAACCAGTGCCAACGTCCTCGTAAATGTTTCATTATGAGTTTATACATTCTTATGCGGTAATGAGGGCGTAATACAAAGTTTTAGGAATATTTCGCATATACACAATGATTTCAATGTTTGATTATTGCAGGGTTGAACTAAATTGGCCGTAGTGTATGTGTGTGAATGAGTGTGTATGGAAGTTTCCTAGTACTGGGCTGCAACTGGAAGGGCATCTGGTGTGTAAAACATATGCTGGATAAGCTGGTGGTTCATTCCGCTGTGGTGACCCCTGATGAATAAAGAGACTAAGCCGAAGGAAACTGAATGAATGGACTACTGCAGAGTTTTTCTTATGAATTGAGAAAGCAATTGTAATGGGGATTGATTTGAAAGTACAGCAGGTGAATTTTGAATACGACTGAGGGTGTTCATCAGATTTAATAAATCTCTTTAGCCTCACACAATGCCATTTCTTTAAATCTAAAAAAGTGTTAATTCTTAAATAATTCATTTATAATATATATCATTCAATTGTTGCTCATTTTTAAAAAGCCTCAAAGCAAGAAGGTCCCTGGTTCGAGTCTCGGCTGGGTCAGTTGGCATTTCTGTATGGAGTTTGCATGTTCTCCCTGTGTTGGTGTGGGTTTCCTGCGGGTGCTCCGGTTTCCCCCACAGTCCAAATACATGCGGTATAGCTAAATTGAAAAAACTAAATTGGTCGTAGTGAATGAGTGGGTATGGGTGTTTCCCAGTACTGGATTGCAGCTGGAAGGGCATTTGCTGTGTAAAACATATGCTGGATAAGCTGGTTATGTGTGTAAAACATATGCTATGGTTCATTCTACTGTGGCGACCCCGGATGAAATAAAGGGACTAAGCCAAAGGAAAATTAATCAATGATTGAGTTACACATTATAATAATAAAATTGATTTAAATTATTAATACAATTTTTTAAATATTCATATAACAATATTTATAAATATTCAAAGATTTTAGAAGAACTCAATTTTTTAGTCTTTCAAATGTTCATTACAGCACCTTTTTTCAGTATGTTTAGTCACAGCAAAGGCTTAAAGGTGCAGTATGTAAGTTTGACACCCAGTGGTTGGACTAGATATTGCACACCTGGTTCAAAACGCGCAAGCACAGGTTGTCCGATTGATGACATTGACGACAGAAGTGTGCTTGACCATCGAGCCTAAATGCTGCTTTAAAACTTAAACCTTGTTCTAAGTAAAAGCAATGGCACACAACAGAAAGAATATTTTCCATATAGTTTTTGTTCCAACCAACATCTTATATTTATGAAGCATTTTGAAGCAATTATATTCATTTTAGAAGCATTTTCTATTTCTTGCAGCTGAACAACAGGATAAACTGACAATGATCACCTCAGGTACACCTCATGTGCTTTATTCAGTGTTAAATTCTAATAATCTGAGTTTGAATGCCATTTTACGTGACATTTATTGTCGTGTACTGAAAGTAGCAGCAGATGATTTAAAATTAAATAAACTATTTGAAATTGAGCTTTAGAACTGTGACTCAGTGAAAGCCAACACACATCAGTGATTCAGCATGTACGTTTAATAATGTTAAAAAGGTTTAATGTATAATTAAAATTTTGTTGGAGTGCAGTGAGTGCACTATTCTGTGCTTCTGAATGGCTGTTTAAATTTCTGTATGGTATGTACAAGTTCACAAAAGTTCATTCATTCATTCATTCATTTTCCTTCGGCTTAGTCCCTTTATTCATCAGGGGTCACAACAGCGGAATGAACCGCCAACTTATCCAGCACATGTTTTACACAGCGGATGCCCTTCCAGCTGTTAATATCATCTTAGATTTAAGTTGGGACGTCAGGTGACCAGAATTCAATGTCTAGTCAGCGTCTAAGCTTAGCGCCATATTGACGTCAATACTGTCATTTACTCATCAGGTATGGCAACCAGATAGGTAATCATCAGGCAATGTTCACACAACGTTAAGATGTAACATCATTAGACATTGATATTTGGTTGATTTTAGGTTGGAAATTTGACGCTGACGTCAGTCTGACATTGGGTTCTGATATCAACCTGATTTTCATTTCCAAACAAAATGCAACGTCCCCATGATGTTGGAGTACATTATCAATCTGACGTAACGTTGATGTCCTGTGCCTGCTGGGCAAATTATTATTATTTATTATACTTATCCTATTATTAATAGGGGCGCCACGGTGGCCGAGTGGTTAGCACGTTCGCCTCACAGCAAGAAGGTCGCTGGTTCGATCCCCGGCTGGGCCAGTTGGCATTTCTGTGTGGAGTTTGCATGTTCTCCCCGTGGTTGCGTGGGTTTCCTCTGGGTGCTCCGGTTTCCCCCACAGTCCAAAGACATGCAGTACAGGTGAATTGGGTAAGCTAAATTGTCCATAGTGTATGTGTGTGAATGGGAATGTATGGATGTGTTTCCCAGAGATGGGTTGTGGCTGGAAGGGCATCCTCTGCGTAAAACAAATGCTGGATAAGTTGGCGGTTCATTCCGCCGTGGCGACCCCGGATTAATAAAGGGACTAAGCCGAAAAGAAAATGAATGAATGAATGAATTATTAATAGACTATTGTTTAGTATAACATCTATTATTATCATTATAATTTGTTTCACACAGACTGCAAAATCAAAACAAGTGTCTTCCTGACCTTTTGCCCTAAAATATATAGGAAATAAAAATAAAATAAAATAAAAAGAGATAAGATAAGACACGTTATTCACCCACACATTAAATAAATAATTAAATAAAAGCACTACTACATCCTCACTGGTGGGAACAGACAGTTATTCGGCGATTTAAATAATGAGACCCTCTCTAAAGTGCTCCTCATTCCTCGTCTCTGGCCAATTTATTCTGTCCATCATTCTGTACTACTGCGCATAGTCAGAGAGAGAGAGAGAGAGGCTGTAATAAAGCAGGCTGTTCGTATTCCACAGGCAGAGCGGTTGCAGGTACAGCAGACAAAACCAATCACCATAATGTGTTATTCATCACCTCAGAGCTGTTCAGCGCAAGGCCACAGCGTGAAACAGACACACACCTGATACACACACACGCATGCACAGACACGTTCAGACACACACACAAGCATGGCCTTCTAGCATCACCGCAGGACTGATGCTTTTTCCAAATCCAGTATGTTTTTTTTTAGTTTTTCACAGCGGTTGTCCAATTTGGCCCAGTGTTCACGTTTTTTCCACAACAGACCGGTGAGTGATTTTATAACAAGCTTTGTAGAAAGAAATAATTAGGTACCCAAGGCATAACAAAGCTAATTATGGATGCACAGCAATAATCTGATTGGGAAAAGATTCCATCTAGTAAACACATGAATAAAGCGATTGTTCGCAATCTTGCTTTAGTTTCTGTGGTTAATTTAGAGAACAGTTTGGAAAACTAAATGCATTATTTAATTCATTTTATTTTCAGATTTTTTAAAAATGTATTTTAGATTTTAGTTGAAAGTAGTTTAGATTTAATTAAAGATTTTAGTTTATTGATTTTGTTTTATTTTAGGTTTCATTTTAGATTTTATTTTATGGTTAAGTAATTTTATTTTAGGTTTTATTTTATTTTAGGTTTATTATTATGTTTTAATGAAAATTATTTTAGGCTTTTTGTTTTTATTTAAATTTAGATATTTTATTTATTTTTATTTAATTTTAAATGAATTTAAATTAACTTTATTTACATTTTAGGTGAGGTTTGTTTTAAACTTTGAGATTTGTTTTATTTGAAGTTTTATAGATTATAGCTTTTATTTTGTAGGTTATCTTAGATTTTATTTAAGTTTTAGGTATTGATAATTTTAGGGTTTATGTTATTTTATAAAACTTTATAGATTATAGCTTTATAGATTATAGCTTTATAGATTATAGCTTTATAGATTATAGCTTTTATTTTGTAGGTTATTTTATAGGTTTTATTTTGTTTTGGATTTGATTTTAGGTTTTATTTTATTTTATTTTAGGTTTTATTTTATTTAATTTTATTTTAGGTTTTATTTTATTTCAGGATTTTTATTATAGGCTATATTTAATTTTATTGATTTTTTTGTCTGTGTTATCTTAATTTAGATTAAATTTAATTGTAATTTTTTATTTTAAATTAGATGTAATTTAGTTTAATTTTAATTTAGATTTAATTTTAATTTCATCTTTTATTTTCTATTTTATTTTTTGAGGTTTTGTTTTATTTGAAGTTTTATAGATTTTTATTTTAGGTTTCATTTGAGGTTTTATTTTATTTTATGAATTTTTATTTTATGTTTGGATTTATATACTTTTTTAAATAGAATTTACTTCATTTTATATGTTTTATTTGTGTTTTTTATGTTAGCTTAGGTTTTGTTTTATTTAAATTTTTATATATTTAACTTTATTTTATATATTGTATTATTTTATTATTATGAAATGTTATTATTTTTAGATTCATTTTAGATTTTATTTATTCTTAGGCTTCATATTAGATTTTATTTAAGCTTTAGGTTTTGTTTAATTTTAGGTTTTTATGTTATTTTAGTTTTTACTACAGGTTTTATTTAATTCAATTTTAGATTTTTATTTTATTTTATAGGTGTTACTTTAGGTTTTAGGGCACTGTCACCTCACAGCAAGATAATGGCTGGTTCGAGTCTCGGCTGGGTCAGTTGGCATTTCTGTGTGGAGTTTGCATGTTCTTCCCTTGTTGGCGTGGGTTTCCTCCAGGTGCTCCGGTTTCCCCCACAGTACAAAGACATGCGCTATAGGTGACTTGAATAAACTACATTGGCCGTAGTGTATGTGTGTGATGAGTATGTATGAGGTGTTTCCTAGTACAGAGTTGCTGCTGGAAGGACATGCGCTGTGTAAAACATATGCTGGATAAGTTGGCAGTTCATTCCATTGTGGTAAACCCTGAATGAATGAATTTTAGGTTTTAGGTTAGGTTTTGGATTTTATAAACTTTATTTTGGGTAAATTATACCTGTAAGAAAAACGAACATCATCATCATATTATTAACATCAGTCTGAATTAATTATTATATATATAATATATATTTATGAATGTATTTATTTATTGTCTGTTCTGCAACACAGGTCAAGCCAGTCATCTCCAGTATAAATAAGAGCAAATTGGCCGGATGTCATAAATGTGGTTGGAAAGTTCTATCTTCTAGTTACATCTAATTAAGTTCACGACCCTGGACTTTCAGCAGAGGGAATTTGTCCTCCCAAGGATTTTTTTAATAAAGCACATGGAGGATGTTTACACATATCTGATGCTACTCAAGTCCATACTGGGAATAATATATTAGCATAATGAGAAAGATGTAATCTTCACAACAAAAACAGGAAAAGAGTCATC
>CAIGQQ010012353.1:460035-474780 GCA_903798035.1 Danio albolineatus | reverse complement strand
ACACACACACACACACACACACACACACACACACACACACACACACACACACAGAGACAGACTCCCTTCAAATCATCACCACGCACGACTACGGTTCTTAAAGTATGACTGTATTTCTCAAGCAAGTATTCTTTTTTTTTTTAAAGATTTATTTTTGGCCTTTTTGCCTTTATTAGATAGGACAGTGTTGAGACAGGAAGCGAAGTTGGAGAGAGAGAAGGGGTAGGGTAGGGAAATGTCCTCGAGCCAGGATTCGAACTCGCGACGCCCTGACGTGCTGCTGCACCATATGTCGGCGCGCTAACCGCTAGGCTATTGCACTGACTCAAGCAAGTATTCTGATACAGCAACGCGAAGCAGACGCTTTACAAAAGTTGTGTGTAGGGGGAAACACTTCAAACTTAATGAAACATTTGAGGGTGCTTGGAATCAACTTAGAGAGGAATGGGCTGTCTTTGACAGCTTGCGACATCATCTGGCACTTTCACTGAGTACATTTACATGGATCCATTTTATCCATATTATCCTTCATCCATATTCCTTTGCTCATTAAACACACGCAGGGCCGGAGCAAGCTGAACTGGTGCTCTAGGCGAACGGTGATCACAATGCCCTCAACCCGAAAGTGAAAAAGAAAGTGACCGGTTTGCGGATGAACGTGAGGACCGGGAGGGAGGGGGTAGGTGTCGCGAATTAAAGTGAGGACCGGGGGGTTCGCTCACAATTCTGCCGCTCTTGTCGGCTGCCTAGGTCGCCTCTATGGACGCGCTGGCCCTGAACACACGTCGGACACAACAGGAAATAAAAAAAACTGCCACTGCGTTAAATGTGTTAATTTTTTTAACGCGTTCAATATTTCAAATTAATCGGCGTGCGTTAACCCGCTAATTTTGACAGCCCTAATCAGAATGTCTATATTTTCTGGCATTAGCTGAGGAATGATGAAAAAACTCTTTCATTGGGGACTAAGATGGCTGCTGTGGAGAAGAAAGCCTTTCCTAAACCAGAGAGCAGTAAGTACAGAGGTGGTCAAAAGACCCTCTGCTCCAGGGGGCTGGCCACTGGTATAAAATATTGATTACAATATATGATATAAAGTATGAATATAATATAAAATCTGCATCAACTAAATTGTAAAAGGGGGGAAGGAACCATCTAATAATCTTTCAGACTCTTTCAGTCTGAAAAACATCTTCACACTTTCGCTGTGAAAACACTGATGCACTGTGTGATCTCTGTGGCACTCATCAGAGTAAGTGGAGATGCCAATGCTAATGAGGTGCGTGGTTTGTGAGTCTGTGACAGTAGTTTGTCAGTGTGCTGCATCATATTTGTTGTTCTGTTAGTTTGCACAGTTTGTGTTTGTTTGGCGCACCTCACGGCTGTCATTTTAGTCTGCCGCTCCATCTCTTGCTTGCAAGTAAAGTGAGTTTGGGCCTGTAAACACAGCACAGCGCCCCCTCTGTTAAAAACATGTGTCACGATTCATTCAACATTTCTACCGATTTTAATCTTCACATATTTGAATTCATTTTGAACCAACTCACAACTCAGTGGTTAGTACTGTCGCCTCACAGCAAGAAGGTCGCTGGTTGGAGTGCTGGCTGTGCCAGTTGGTATTTCTGTGTGGAGTTTGCATGATCTCCCCATGTTCATGTGGGTTTCCTCAAGGTGCTCCGGTTTCCCTCAGTCCAAAGTGTGCGTGCCAATGAAAGTGTATGGGTGTTTCCCAGTGCTAGGTTGCAGCTGAAAGGGCATCCGCTGCATAAAACATATGCTGGAATAGTTGGCGGTTCATTCCGCTATGGTGACCCCTGATAAATAAGGGACTAAGCTGAAGGAAAATGAATGAATGAATTGTTGACTAATTGACTAATGATCATGTAAGACACTATATGGTTGTGTAAATTAGTTTACACTTATTTGTCATTGAACTGTCGTGTTGATATTCGCCTTATTCCGTGAAGCGGGAGTAAGCTCTTTTTGAAAAAAAAAATAAATAAATAAAATAAATGGAATTGAACAAAACCGGAGGTCTCAGGTCATTTATGCTCCAATGGCGACATATGAAAGATTAAGGTCAACAGAGCCACATATTATATGGCTATTTGTGTAATATTGCTCATTCATCATATGAATCAATCTTTAAAAAAATGGATTCTGCTTGATTAATATGGATTTGTTTTTGTTGATCTCCTAATGGACAGCTTCCCAATGTTTTTTTATGGATGGCAAGCAACACTTCTGTTCTGTTGTTCCAGTCAACAGAAAAGAAGTGGACTTTGCATTGACAGATACATTAAAAGGGGGCCCAGGGATGAAGGTTCATCCCTGACCATGTAATTTAAGTCATTAACAGTCGTTAGCTCTGAGCGATGATGATGTCGTGAGGACGCCTCATTCAGCACTAGGAGTCGTTCACTCAGGAGATTCATCATAATTTTGTTCCCCGTTTGCTTGTGAGTCGACCGTCTCTCTTTCCCTCCTGCCTGAGCATCCATCTCAGCCACCTGTTACCAATCAGAAAGCTGGAGGGAGGGAGGAATTCTGGGATTGCTGATGCCCCAAACAATCCACAGAAAAAAATGGAGGGGGTCTACAGAGCTCCACCTCGACTGCATGTGGTGCTCTCATAAATCATCTTCTGTCCATCATTCAGAATGCCTGCCAAATCCCTGTGGCTGAGAGAGCTGAGCCAGCTTTACCTCCGCTGCTAGTCAGTCAGCGGAACCAGAGTATAAAAACAGTAGAATGCAAATGAACTGCCTGACAGACACTAAAACAACAGTTTGCCCAGAAATGAAAAGTTCTGTGTGCATAGTGAAAGTAACTTAATAAAGGTATGTTTGTCATGTGTGCTATATTCTACATTGTACGAAAGAAAGAGGCTAAAACTGAACCTGTTACTCAAAAAATGGCAGGTTCAGGTAAAGATCTATGTGTTGCATATTTAGTCTTATATTCTGGAGTTTTATTATAGTTCTTATAAAGTTATTAGTGTTCATTAAACAAATAATACTTAAAGCAAACACAGGCTCATTCTGAAAACGTACCCCTACATACATTTTAGGAGATCGCGAATTATGTAGCCAGAAGTATAGATGTCTCTGAATAATCAAAACGTCCATTTTACCACCATTTGTGCCGCGGCGGTGGCGGTATTAAGTGCGCCAACAGCTTTTGACCGCTGGGTGGTGCTTTAACCTCTTACACTTTGGTGCTATTTTGGGATTTCCGCCTGGATTTTGCCTACCCAATTTTAAAAGTTTCCCAAATCCACATGCAGAGGAGTAAATGCAAAAATGTGGTATAATTTTAAAGAAAAACCTTTAAATTTTCATAAAACACTGTTGAAAGTGATTAAAATAATTGTATATGTTCTCTTTGTTATCATAAACACCTAAAAAAAGAGGCGCTTTCTGTATTTTTTCTTTATAAACTCAAATTTAAAAGAGTACCTTTTAGGTTCTGTGCGGTCTAGGTTTCTGTAATTAATTTAGCTGGTTCCTGCACATGTCAGTAATCATAAGAAAAAAGAAAAATGCCTCTATCATAATCTATGCAAAAGTTATTGTATTCCAACTGATGAGAGGTGCTATAACTTTTTTAATGTAATTTCCACCTACCAAACTTTGAAAGTCTTCCATATCCAAATGCAGTGGTATAAATGATAAATTCCAGTGTTATTGGACAGAAAACCATTTGAATTTACAAAAGAAACTGCTGAAAGTAATAAATAATATTTGTTATGTTTTCTGTTTTACAATTAACCACTTCAACATTGGGCGCTTTTTAAATTTTTTGTTCTAAAATGCATTTTTGAAAATGTGTAGAAAATCCCATAAGAGAATAAGACAACTCCAGACAGTTCTGCTTGAAACCAGCAGATAGCAGAATTTTGTCTCTACCATAGAGTATGCAAAAGTTATTGTAATTCAACTGAATATTGGGAAAATATGTCATGCGGATAGACTATTGTTTTCATATTTTCACGATCTTTGGTTTGCTCAAACATAATTCACTGTGTTTTGACCACGTTATACTAAAAGGATTACTTATGCACATCACCTCAAAAACAGCGGACAAATGGCCTGTTTTGAAGCACACAGCATACGGTGATGATGTAGCATTTGTGGCTGTCTGTGCGATCTGGGGCTGCTTATTGATCATAAATATATTGTTTTCACTTCTGCGCCATAAAAAATGCGGTGATTCATTCGACAACTGTTTGATATGTGAACATAATTCAGTAAAGCAATGCTAGAAACTGTTTAATCCATCTTATACCAACCTACAAACAGAAACTGAAAACAGCCAAACCTGTATTAAGATCTGTGAAAAGATGGACTAATGAAACAGAGCGGGATCTACAAGCCTGTTTCGACCTCACTGACTGGAGTGTCTTTGAAGATGCTGCTAACGATCTGGATGAACTCACAGAGACAGTAACATCTTATATTAGTTTCTGTGAAGATGTGTGCATCCCTACCAGGACTCAACTCACATACAACAATGACAAACCATGGTTCACTGTAAAACTCAGACAGCTACGTCAGGCCAAAGAGGCTGCTTACAGGAATGGGGAGAGGGCCTTGTATAAGCAAGCAAAGTACACCCTGGAAAGAGAGATCAGAGTCGCCAAAAAGAACTACTCTGAAAAACTAAGGAGTCAGTTCTCTTCCAGCGACTCAGCATCCGTGTGGAAAAGCTTAAGGAATATTACAAGTTACAAGCCACCTTCCCCCAGCACTGTAGACAATGAACAACTTGCTAACAACCTGAATGAGTTTTACTGCCGGTTTGAGAAAACCCCCCACACCCACCCTGAACTGCTCTTCACGCCACCATTAACACCTCCACCACCCACCGCCTCCCCCATACCTGCAATTCAGTTTAATGAAGATGATGTGCGCCAGGTCTTCCGGAAACAAAAGAGGAGAAAAGCACCAGGCCCAGATTCTATAACACCAGCCTGTTTAAAATCCTGTGCTGACCAACTGGCCCCCATCTTCATCCTGATTCTCAACAGATCACTGGAGCTGTGTGAAGTGCCCTCCTGCCTCAAACGCTCCATCATTATACCCATCCCAAAGAAACCCAAACTTACAGGACTAAACGACTACAGACCGGTGGCGCTAACATCTGTGGTCATGAAGTCGTTTGAAAAGCTGGTGCTGGCCCACCTGAAGGACATCACTGAACCCTCACTGGACTCTCTTCAGTTTGCCTACAAAGCAAACAGGTCTGTGGATGATGCAGTAAATATGGGACTGCATTATGTTTTGTAACACCTAGACAGACCAGGGACCTATGCGAGGATCTTGTTTGTTGACTTCAGCTCAGCTTTCAACACCATCATCCCAAAACTTCTCCTGCCCAAATTAACTCTGCTCTCCGTGCCCACCTCTGTCTTTCAGTGGATCAACAGCTTTCTAACGGACAGGCAGCAACTGGTCAAGCTGGGCAAATCCTCATCCAGGACCCGCACAATCAGCACTGGCGCCCCACAGGGGTGTGTCCTCTCCCCTCTGCTCTTCTCTCTGTACACGAATGACTGCACCTCAAAGGACCCCTCTGTCAAGCTCCTAAAGTTTGCAAACGACACCACGCTTATCGGCCTCATTCAGGACGGTGACGAGTCTGCTTACAGACAGGAGGTTCAGGAGCTGGCTCTCTGGTGCAGTCACAACAACCTGGAGCTGAACACGCTCAAAACAGTGGAGATGATAGTGGACTTCAGGAGAAACCCCCCTGCTCTCCCCCCACTGAGCATCATGGACAGCACTGTGGCTGCAGTGGAGTCATTCAGGTTCCTGGGCACCACCATCTCTCAGGACCTGAAGTGGGACACTCACATGGACTCCATTGTCAAAAAAGCCCAACAAAGGCTGTACTTTCTTCGTCAGCTGAGGAAGTTCAACCTGCCAAAGGAGCTGCTGAAACAGTTCTACACCTCCATCATTGAATCAGTCATCTGCACTTCAATAACTGTCTGGTTTAGCTCAGCTACCAAATCTGACCTCAGAAGACTACGTCGAATAGTTTGGACTGCTGAGCGAATCATTGGTACAACCCTCCCTACTCTCCAAGAACGAGCGAGTAGAAGGGCTGCCAAAATCACTCTGGACCCCTCACACCCAGCACACTGCCTCTTTGAACTGTTACCTTCTGGTCGACGCTACAGAGCACTGCGCACCAGAACAGCCCGACACAGAAACAGTTTCTTCCCTCAGGCAATCCATCTCATGAACACTTGATGATAATAATCGTGGAACCAACACCACTACTGCTGTACACTCTTACACACACATACACTTATTTAACAACACACTTTACATGCCATTTGCACATAACAAATACACTTGTTACACACACATACACTTATTTAACAACACACTTTACATGCCAATTTGCACATAACAGCTGCACATATAATGTTGTATATAGTAATACACCTGTACATACACTTGTCCATTTGTATATTTGCATTTAACACTTACTTCTATTTTTTTTTAAATATATTTATTATCTTTTTTTTGTCTTGTCTCTGTAATTCTGTTGCACTGTAGAAGCTCTGTCACGAAAACAAATTCCTCGTATGTGTGAACATACCTGGCAATAAAGCCCTTTCTGATTCTGATTCTGATTCTGAATCGTACGAGGACAGGCAAGAGCTTTTATTTGAGCTATGACTTGTACATGTGTCATATATGAAGCATATAAATTGGAAAATGACAGCTCGCGTATCCAGTATTTTGTTGTGTAATTAAATGTTAATAACTTTTGTACAGTAAAATCCTAAGTGATGCATATGTGAATAAAATATAGCTTTTATGCTTTCAAATGGAACCACTTATAGCGGTCTTGCGCAACCATGGACCTTTAAAAATTAAAGGGAAGTTGATGACGTCCGCGGAGTTTCAGAGGTTTAACCATAGATTTTCAGCTTTGCCTTTCCACAAGAGGACGACACTATAAGTGTACTGTACCTTATGTGAAAGGGTGTGTTCAATTAAGTTATAATTTTGTTGGTTTGTTTTAGTTTTCTTACCAATATGATTTTACACTATAGAAAAGATACAATCCATGGTGAGAAGTATAGCCCTAGGCTTCAAAAATTAAGCAAATATTAGAATTACGCTCTTTAGCCTTTATTTTGCGCTATTAAATTGCATTGGGGTGAAAAGAATGTTTCGATTTGTTTGACCATCATGGTTTGTTTGACCATCATGCGCACAAGATATGAAAACCGCGGCACAGCACAAAATAATATTAAGGTTATCGAGCCGATGGAGCGCGTCCGCTGATCGCAGTATAACTTGCTTTATCAATAATTATTATTTATTATAGCAACATGGGAAAACAAGACCAAGGAAACACGTTGTAATGTCACATGAAGTAAACAAGACTCAGCAACAGTGAGTGTTTCTGTGTGGATTAAAAAGTGTGTATAATCAGTCCTTGAAGATCCTCAGGTGGTGTGTATGCAATCAGTGGTGACTTGGAGCAGGAGTGTGTGTGTGTGTTGCATGTATGGAGATGTAGTCCATGAAATGGCTGATTTGTAGTTCTTATGTAAATGTGTGTGTTCTCCAGCGATTTAAGGAGTTAAGATTGCTGGTGATCGTGACACTAAACATGTTTTAAGAGTTCACACTTAGCTGATGATTGATTACAAAGCTTGTTTGGCATGCTGTCCCAGGAGAGAGCCCTGAGCTCATAAGACCCTCGAGCCCGGGGCTCCCTCCCTTTTGCACGGCGAGAGGGGAGTTTGAGCTCAGATAGATCTCGAGAACTCCCTAGCTGTAATAGCTAATGAACAGATAATGGTTGGTCTTAAGAGATAACTACTTACTAGGAACATGTCTATGGTGCCGATTCGGATTAGTCAATTAACTTAAGTGTTTTTGGACAGTGGGAGGAAAGCGGGGAACCCGGGGGAAACCCACGTGAGCACGGGGAGAATGTGTAAACTCTGCACAGAAACGTCAGCTGGCTTGGTAAGGACTAGAACCAGTGACGTTCTTGCTGTGAGGCAACAGTGCTAACCAATGAGCCATCGTGCCACCCATCTAGGAAAGGACAAAGAGTAGGGGTGGAACGGGGGGTTCTTTAAACGAAGATGGCTGTGATATGGAACTCACAGTACATTATTGATAGTTACTTAGGAATCGTCTGATTGGTGAATCATAAATTGGATAATGTGAGACCAGTCGCAAGCAATTATAAGCACATGATCCTCTCGAAAATTAGTTTAAAAATAATCTTCACTAAACTAAAATTAGAAAAACACATTTAATCAGGACAAGGTTGGCTAAATTTAAAAAAATTTAAAAGTTGGTTCCACTTTATATTAAGTGGCCTTAACTAATATGTACTTACACCAAAATTAATAACAATCTTACAATGTAATTATTGCGTAAATACATGTTTTTACATTGTACTCATGCTTGATTAAATACCTGGTTGTAATTACATCTGGAATTAATTTCTGTAATTACATTTGTAAATACACTGTCAACCATCCCTTACACCTTAACCCACCCTTAAACCTATACCCCCAAAGTTGTCCTTAACCATACCCCTATCCCAACTCAAGAGCACCACAAGTGTTTTCAAATACATTATGAACACTGTAAGTACATTGTATTTATTTTTTGATGCATGTACATAGTAGTTAAGGACAGTTAATATAAAATGGGACCAAAAAAGTTAATTGGCAAAAGGACTTAAACTAAGACCAAATGAAAGTATCGCCGACAAAATTAACACTAATTAAAAACAAACAAATTTGTGTATTATAAACATACTCAGAAAGAATCCAGAATGTATACCCCGCTGTTACACATGGTTTCATCATGTCCCATCATGCACGTAATTAAACTAAACCCATCGTTTATCTGTTTTAGGCTCTTTCATTTGTCAAGCTCGAGCTTCAAAGCTCTCTGGTGTTGGTTGTTGTTGGTGGAGAACTTCATTTCTTCCAGATGTGATAAAGGGTCCCATCAAAATGACATACTGAACAAAGAGAACAAAAAACGGAGCGGTAATTAGGAGTTGTGGGAAGAAAGGCACCTCAAATAGCATTGAGGTAAGGTTGGTTTTATATTTGCACATTCATCCAGTGACAACTTGTGATGTGCTCCCTATATTTACCATGGTAGGCTACTTGAATATTCACATGTACTTTAACACTATTTATTTGACCGTGAACAATCTTCTATGCTGATAGTCTGCTAATATGATTACAATATTTACAATTTGCAAAGAATACTTTTCTGAAATGTTATTAAGGAGAAATTCTGAGTGTGTGTGATGTAAAACCGGCGTTATCTCAAATCAAATAGCGGCAGTTTGAATGTTTAATAATCTGATTCGTTTATAAATCCCACACCTTGCTTTCCCGTCATCCTGCATTTCTCAGTTTGGATCTATTGTGTTACCTCTCCCTTAAAAGACTGCCTCTCAGGTGTAGTGTTTCAGTGTGAAATGAGCTCTCTCTCTCTCTCTCCGCCCGCCCGTGTCTTTAGAGAAATGAGGTTGTATAATGGAGCTGCTTGTGCAGAGAATATTGTTCGCCAGATAATGGCCTGCGTGTTTGACTGCTCGAGTGTGTGCGTTTCATTGTAGAAACTGGAGAGCTGAGTGGGTCAGAGCCGCAGAGTCGCACCTCATCAGTCATAATGACCCGGACGAGGGAGGAGAAACGCAGCAGAGCCCTGGATTTAGTTTCATTCGACGTTTCCTCAAAGCCTGCGGAATTTACTTTTGGAATTCGGAGTTTGTTTGGAGAGCTCTAATGATAGATGTTTACAGTTTCCCCTTGGCTGAATGTAATAAATGTATTGTTTAATCTTTTGCTCAAGGTGATGCTGAGGTGAAGTGTTTTAGGTTGCGTGCGCTTCAACAAACCGGCTGATTTTGTTTTTGAAACATTAAAGTTGACAAAAAACCAACTACAAACCTAAGCAAGCCTTTTCTCCCTTAGAACAATAAGAAAACAAACAAATGATACGTTAAAGTTGACAAAAAACAGTGTTGGGTGTAATTAACTGGTATTATTAGCTGGTTACTGCAATTAGATTACTTTTCTGCAGAAAAAAAGAAAGTAAGAAATTAACAGTTGGACGTGCCAAAACTTTCTTCTGTTAAACAAAGAGAAAACTGCTGGGGTTCCGGAATTTTTTTTAAAATAACAGAAATATAACGAAAATTACAGAAATATACCGTTAAATAACAGATGTTAAATTACAGAAATTTCCTTAAATTCAAATTTCTGGTAAATTTCTGTAATTTAATATCCGTTATTGTACAGTAAATTTCACCGTAAATTCTCACGTATGGTAAATTGCCCCGGCTGCTGGAAATAAACCGTAAAATTATGGATTCTTTTTACAGTGTGAAGTCATTGCGTTTGGGAAAAGAGATGAGGTTCTTAAGGTGAATGCGTACCTTGGCTCTAAGGGTCAAACAACAAAAAATAAGGTCAAGAATCTTGGTGTGACTCTGGAATCAGATCTGAGTTTCAGTAGTCGTTTCAAAACAGTCAGTAAATCAGCATACTATCATCTCAAAAACATTGCAGGAAGCAGACGCTTTGTTTCCAGTGAGGACTTGTTCATGCTTTTATCCAACCCAGGCTCATTCTGAAAATGTACCTCTATATACATTTCTTAAGACTGACAAATACATCCCAGGAGCTACGTTTTTTTGCAGTTTTTGTTTTCGCGAATCCACGAGAGGCCGCTGTGTATGCTTTTTCAGATCTCAAATTTCTCTCGCGAGTGCCATTAGCGCCTGCTGTTCTATCGTAAATCCACCAGGGGCCACTGTCGACTGACTGTTTGAATGAATGACTGACCAATCGACTGACCCATCCTCTCCCTTCCCTAAACCCAACCAATAGTGTTTTAAAAAGCATCGATCAACCCATCCACACACTTCCCTAAACCCAACTGACAAATTTAAAAAGCAATTCAGAAAAAAGAAAAACCCTCGCCTGATTTTTACCACATTTTACTACATTCTCACCCTGTTATTTACTTTATTTTATTTTTTAGCTTCAGTTTTTGTCTTGCCCACTTTCTTGGAAACAAAACGGAAATGTTTCAAGAGGACCCAAAAACATGACGGACCCAGCTGAGATACGGATGTAGTTAATTTATTTAATAACGCAATATTTCAGTTGATCATTAATTAGACTGATAATTTACAAAAGACAACGGAATCGTGTAATCAGGATATTACACCTTTCAAAGACCACCAATCACTTCACTGAACAAGTCACGGCGGGTCCGTTTCTCAGCTGGGTCAGTCATGTTTTTGGGTCCTCTTGAAACATTTCCGTTGTGTTTTGACTAACTTGCAGCGCGTTTCTTCCGTTGCGTTTTCTTTTGTTGTTTGTGTTTTGACCAATTTGCAGCGCGTATCTTCCGCTGTCTGTGTTGTGACAATTTGCAACAGGTGTGCTGTCAAATTGATGAAGATCGTTTCTTAATTTGCTGGTGTTTTTTGTTATTGCATGTGCTTTCTTAAATTGCAGCGCTTTAACCTCTCTCGGCCACCGTACTTTCCTGTTTATTTACCCTCACAATTCATTAATTAACTGCTTACCTGTTTGTATTTGAGTTAATCGGTAACACTTTACAATAAGGTTCATTAGTTAATGCATTTACTAAGATGAACTAAACATGAACAACAATTGTACAGCATTTATTAATCATAATTGAACATTTACTAATGCATTATTAACATTCAAGTTCATGCCTGTTAACATTGGTTAATGCACTGTGAGTTAACATGAACTAATAATAAACAACTGTATTTTCATTAACTAACATTAACTAACATGAACAAACAATGAAAAATTAATTTACTACAGTTTTGTTCATGTTAGTAAATACATTAATTAACATTAACTAATGAACCTTTTTGTAAAGTGTGACCAGTTAATCATCTTTGTGTATCAAAGTCCCTGTATCTGTTCTGTTGCTTGCAGGTTATTGCTTTTGTGTTTATGATGTGTTTTTCTCTGAGATCGTGATCAGTCTATCCTTTTTCTACATTAATGTAAAATAAACAGTGTATTTTTCTCTCTATTATTTTACTGTAATATTCAGGGAGAGGAAAAGCATTTGAGAATCTTGTCTGGAAATATTCCATATTTTATTTGGTGCCACTAGCGTGACTGTATGGTTTGTCATCATGAGCTGCTCTCATACTTCAGGATGTTCTGATACATCACATTTAGAATTCTGTTCCGGCAGCTCAAACCTGCAGCTCTCACTCTTGACTGCAGTTAGTTTGTCAGGAGTGAAATGATGGAAAGCTTCTTCCATGACTTTCTGCAGACAGCAACTCGAAATGTTGAATTCACCTGCAGCATTTCTAGTTTGTAATGGTGCTGTTTGGCACTTTATTTAACCAGCGTTGTCACTGTAGTATACTACAGGAAATGTATACTTTGAGGAAAACTGACTGACCAACCGACCAACTGTGAATTTTAAAGATAAAAAGCAGTCGCATGTACCTCTGGCTACATAATTTGAACTCTTAAGAAATGTATACTGGGCTACACATTTACACTGAGCCTGTGTTGTTAATATTTGTCTTGACCTCAACTATAGTGTTTTTTTTGTTTTGTTTCTTTTCTTTAAAATGATTTGACAGGACATTGTCACAGAGAAATTGTAATGACAAATAAAATTTGTTCCATTGGAAAAAAAAAAAACTGATCAGAAAAATATATTTATGACACAAGCTATGTTTCCATCCAAAAATAAAAGATGTGGGGATAAAGCAGCGTTTCCATCCGAGTCAAATCGGACAAAATCATCATTTCCTGATTAACTGGCGCCAAATACCAACAGTAAAAACATAATTTGCTGCAGAAGGAGATGCTGTGTCAATCTTTTTCTTCTTTTAATAAATGACTTGTGCCTCAGAAGGAAATCCTGACACGCAGTGAACGCGCAGTGGAAAAATCACATGACCTTTTTTTAATGCGCATGGAATTTATGCGGTAAAAATGTTTCCATCGCAGTTTATACACATCTTTTCTTATCGAATAAAAAGTTTATCCTACTCAGTTATGCGCTTACATTTTTTATGCACATTTTCAAAATGTATGCGCATCATGCCGTTTCCATCAATCGTTCGTTTATGTGCATATCCAAAATGTGAATAAAAATAGGATGGAAACGTAGCTACATTTATGATGGCCTCATAACAATCATGTGTCATTTTTCTTCTTCAAGACCTCACTAACTCGATTAAGTGTTTATAAATAATTGCAGCTCCATTTTGGTTTTATGCCTGGCTGCTTTCCTAACATCTCTGTACCTTTGGAAAATGCTGCTTCTTTCTTGGCCACTGACAGCTGTAGTAATCTGAAGCAAACAGGCTCTATTACTTATTGTCCACAGTGACTGATTGAGGCTAAATTAGAGATTACACTAGATGAAAGGTATATAACCCATCTAGTAGAGAGGATGGAGAGAGAGGAACAAGGACAGATAATATGGACTTAGTCCAACCATTCGAATACTGTGAAAAACCATACATCATAGTTTGTTATTTTTTTCAGGTAATACTTTAGATTTCAGTTTCACAAACAGAATTATGTCCGCTTCACACGGTGTGATTTTGAATAATCCTAAATGATTGTAGCATGTCACAATTGCTACGTTTACATCCACCTATCTTTATGCGTATTTTGGATATGCACATAAAAAAATCGGTTGATGGAAACGCCAAGATGCGAATAATTTTAAAAATGTGAAACCGTTTCAGTATTATTGTTATTATCAGTGGTGTAAAGTAACTAATTACAAATACTCAAACTACTCCACTTTACACAACTTTACTCCACTACTTTCCTTCACTCTGCAGTCACTACTTAATTTTTTTCTTGTCTATGGGGATTAGAAAAATCAGTCCTGTGATTCCTGTCCAATCAAATCGCACAATAAAAGTACATTGCATCATAATGAGCTACCCCAACGGGTCGGTACGGGGTACTTTTATCAAGCTTGCGTTTCCACTGCAAAAGGGTACTCTTTTGGTGGGCATGGTGTACGACAGAAAGTTTCAGTCGACGTCATTTTAGCTCGAGGAAATGTTTACAGTAAAGCTGTATGGGTCGCTCATATATCATATGAGAAGCACTTCTCACAAAACAGGCTTTATTATACACATAAATACTGGTGTATAAATGTTCATTACTGACCTTTCTATGAACATGATCTGATTATAACTAGATCGATGATGCGAAATAGCCTACTGTCTGCGATTATATAAAACAAAAAATAAATGCAGCATATATGAACACATACAGCCCCTCACAGTCTCCGATATGTTACCAATTACAGAAAAACTACACTCAGCAGACATTTATGCCTTATTTAAGTTCAAAAACAATACGAAATCTAGCCCACAGCCAGTGCAAACCTCTCATCTGTGTCTTTAATCTTCACCAGCACATGTAGCCTCTCGTTAGAGAGTAATTTTGTCTTTCCGAGTTTATAATAGTCCATGTTAGTCCAGCAGTTTCTTCATGTTTGCTGAAACAATAATTTGCTCCTCTGTTTTTTCCGGCTTCTCCTTTGTTTTTGCAGGCGTCCGTCTTGCATTTGTCTGTTTCTGAAAGGATCAGGTTTCAAAAGCACGTCAATAATCAAGCGCACGTTATTATCATCAGTGTTATGATTGACCGGGAGGATGGAGGCAAAAAGTGTCACAGATGCC
>CAIGQQ010012353.1:428362-450226 GCA_903798035.1 Danio albolineatus | reverse complement strand
ATAGATAGATAGATAGATAGATAGATAGATAGATAGATAGATAGAAGCAGTGTTCTACACATTATAGTTCTACATTTGAGGTTATTTTATTTATAGTAACTCAAAAGTAATACAGGATTAATATTACATTACAATTCTTAAACAGTTATATTGTATGGTAAAAGGGGTTACTTTTAAATAACAGTAATAAATAATCTGTGATGTATAACAGTTTAGAAGTAGCTTGCACAAATTTGATGCCAATAACACCATAACATTATAATTAAAGAGGTACAGTATATCAACAGCCCACACAATACCTGTACACGACTAATTCTCTTGTATTCCAGCAAAATTATCCTGCTCACTCACGGACTGCTTGAGTAATACTTGAGCCTGTGTTAAGGTGGGCCTTAGGGCAAGTGTGATGTATTGAACATAATAAGTAACAGGTGTGTGGGCTGGAGGGGGTGTGAGGCTTCCAGCTGTCCCAGCAGTCTCAGGTCATGTCCTCCCCATCTGCCGCTTCAGCTCCCTGTGTTTCCCAACACCTGAAGTGCGTCTGTTAGGTGGTGCCCTCGTTCTTTCAGCCAGGGGTCAGAACCCTCTCCACTAATGCTGCCAGTCCTCAAGAGGAGGCCGGAACCCTGTTGCTCATCCAATGTGTCTCTCTGAAATGCATTTATGAAAGAGAAAACAGCCTTTTATTAGTGGCATTATTTAGAAAATAACAATCTGCATTTTTTTAAACACATTTCTATACATAATCGCTTTAATAACTGGTTTCTTTTGTTTTTGCCACACAGCAAAATTTCCTGTGTTAAATGTACAGTGTGATTCTTTTGGTGTTGTTCAGTGCTAAAACTGGAGTGAAAGAGCGTATATTTAAGAGTTTTTTTCTCAGTTTTAAACTTTTTACCCAATCTACAGTGTGTTTCCCACTAGTGATGGGAAGTGCAATTTTTTTTTCTCAAACCGGTTCTATGGTCAAACAGTGATCAAACCAGTATGTTTTACGAGTGTTGATGATATAATAAATTATAAGATATAATAAATTTATTTTCATCAGAAGCAGTATAATATATACACTCATTAGCTTATATACATGCATAAAACTTCAATGAATACAAAGATTAATAAACATTTTATAAATCAAATTATTTTCAACATATTTGATCACTGTTATCTGTCACACACCACCAATTGATAATATAGGGAAAAAGGTAATACATTAACACTTTGAAGGGTAACACACACTCACTTTGATGCAAGAGTAAACTTCCTGTGATAAAATGAACTCTGTGAGTAATGTACATATTTAACACTTTAGAAAGTGTTATTTTAACTCCAAAATGGAGGGAGTCATATGTACACCCAAGGAGTGTTAAGTTAAACTCAAATTGAGTTAAATGTACACTGATTTTTTGCAGTGCTTGATGATTGTACATAATATTTTACTAGATTTATTTCAACATGTTAGTATTCCAACATAGGCTCATTCTGAAAAAGTAGCCCTATATACATTTCTGGAGATTGCGAATTATGTAGCCAGTTTTTAAATCCAACTCTATGAGGCGGTATGATGTCGTTCCTTTTTGCGCTTACCAGCTCACCGCTTACCTCCATGTGGATGGCTTTCCAGCTGTTACCAGTTTGTCCAGTAGCTTACCAAGTACATTGGTGGACTTGAGATGCAAAGAGAAGCTGGACACAATGACGGGGTTTGAGTATGGCGAAGATTGGTTCCAGGTAAGACATAAACAGAAGGCAAAAAATAAAGTAAACAAGTAAATAATAGGGTGAGAATGTGGTAAAATCAGAAAACATGGTAAAAACCAGCCGAAAGTTTTTCTATTTCTGGATTGTTTTTTAAAACTGTCGATTGAGTTTAGGGAAGTGAGTGGACGGGTCGATCTGTGCTTTTGAAAACCCTATTGGTTGGGTTTAAGGAAAAAGGAGGGTGGGTCATTCGATTGGTCAGTCAGTCAGTCAGTCAGTCAGTCAGTCGACAACAGCCTCTGGTGGATTTACGTGAGAACAATAACTGCAAAAAAACGTTGCTCCTGGGACGTATTTGGTGCTCTCCAGAAGCCAGGGTTGTTCAAAGCCTGGGTGCAATTTAAAGGCTTAACTAGGTTAATTAGGCAAGTTAGGGTTATTAGCAAGTCATTGTATAATCATGGTTTGTTCTGTAGACAATCAAAAAAAATATTGCTTAAGGAAGCTAATAATATTGACCTCAAAATGTTTTTGTAAAAAATTAAGAACTGCTTTTATTATAGGCGAAATAAAAACAATAAGACTTTCTCCAGAAGATAAAATATTATTTTAGTATATAAAATATAGTATAAATACTGTGAAGATTTCCTTGCTCTGTTAAACATCATTTGGGAAATATTTGAAAAAAAAAAAAATTCACAGGAGGGCTAATCATTTTGACTTCAACTGTATGTTCCTTTTTTTTTTTTTTACATTTGGTCTTTGGCAGAATATGGTGCTGCTGGGTGAGTATGGAGACTTTGTACTGCCAATACATAGACAGGCGAGCATGAAATAATTCTGCTTAAAGGTAACATCAGATAGGCATTTTACTTAGTGTAAATCAGGGCTATTTAATTGGCGGCCCCCTAGGCAATTTGTTCTAGACCCCTTCAACTAGTGTGACCAAGAAATCAGAAATAAATTTAGTTCAGTCGAAAAACGGCCGCTTTAGTTATGAAGTGACGTGCGTCTGTTCAATACAGCACGAGCTGTATTGGGGCTGTTCCAATATCACATCCTTTCCACGCGCAAGTTTGTTATTTCTAATGTAGAATACGCCAAACACAGTGGTACCTCAAAGGTGCATATTAGTGCTCAAATGTACCTAAAAAGTACCTTTGAGGTAGACCCTTCCACCCAGTGACAGCTCCTGTACCTCTATTTCTGAGAGCGTATGTACGCAGATGATAACATTAGTTAATCTAAATACTTAGGGCCTACCTAATATAAATCTTAAACTTACATTAGACCTGATAACCATAAAACCATGATTATTCTTCAGGCTATAATCTACAACCAAAATCTGTAAAAAAAAAAAAAAAAACATATGGATGTGTTTGAATGTAGACGAAGCCTACTTAAACAATGCACTGCTTTTGTTGTGACATTTGAACATTTGAATGTTTGTAAAAAAAAAAAAAACAGCCACACTGTACAATGCACTAATATTATGTAGTTTCAAAATACAACATATTAACATTTTAATGTAGAAAAAGCCAACGTGTGGGTGTATAAGGATCAAAAATGCAACATACACAGTTGTGTTCTCACTCATATTGCAAGTCATACCTCTCTGGCCCTTCGTTTGGGATGCTTTTCATGAACTGGCCCCCATGACAAACTAATTGAATAGCCCTGGTGTAAATAAACCAACACAATCTCACCGCAATTCTTAACTTTTTGATTTAGTGTCTAGTTCATATGAATTTCAATCAAATCTCAATGCCAATCAAATGCCAATCTCATTCGTACAATTTAATACGATTTGCTTATGCCCCAATAATGGTGGGGTTGGGTGCTAAGCCTTCTTTTTAAAATTGTACATTTTTGTACGACTGAACTTGTATGAATTAGCCACTAAATTGACAAAACGTAAAATTCTTATGTTTCCTTGTGAGATCAGGCTGAAATAAACACCATTTTCCTAAAATGCCTCAGTGCACAGTGTATCAGCAATTCCCATTCATTCTCAAGGAGCAGATAAACCAGGGCAGCACACAAACAGTGCTCAACCAAACCTTGTGCTTCTACTGACTTTTGTCTGTATGACTGACATGAAGGAGCATTTAAAGCTGTTTCCACATTATAATGACAAAATGTGAGATTGTGCCAGGCTGTAATGTTAAGTGAGACGCTGACAACGGAGTGCAGATCCAATGCAGGTTAATTGAGAATGGTCAGGCAAGCAACAATCAGGAGTAAAAAGATGTATGTAGGCAAATCCAGATTCGCAGTCAAAATAACAGGCACGTGGTCAAAAGGCAGGCAGCAGACGACGCAAAACAAACAAAACAAAGCAAAGGTCAGACATGGAAGACAAGGCAAGAAAAAAATGCAATATAATGCTCACAGATGCAAATCAACAAGACTCAGTCCTGATGTGTGCGTGCTCGCAGTATAAATAGTCCATGTAATGTCTTTGACAATACTCTGGCTGTGTGTTTGCAATCAGTCAGGAACTGGTGTGAGTGTGTGTGGTGCATGACTGGAACTTGTAGTCAATTTAATGGCGGATTTGTAGTCTGATACTATAACCTTCTATGTGAAGCTGCTTTGACACAATCCACATTGTAAAAGCGCTATACAAATAAAGGTGAATTGAATTGAATTGAATTGATAGCGATCTGCCAGGATTAGATAGCCGGTGATTGTGACACTCGCACATAACTGTAACATACAATTTTTCATTGCTTGACATTGCAGCCAGCCATTATCAATGTAAAATGTATTCAAACAAACATCTATACATATGAAAAGTGACACTGGAGTATTTACTAAATGCTCAGCTGCTGTTTCTGCTGTGGTTATTATGTAAATCAACAAGAACACACTGACCAACACAGCTCTGCACATGAAGGAAGATGACCGAAACACAGATGTTATGTAAAAATAAAACAATTACGTCTTTCAGATGAATCGCAGGTACAGCTTTACCTTTTGAATGAAATTTTAATGCGAGTCTGATCTAGTAAAGCAGTTCGGTTTAAAATGTTTGCACACACACAAGCAAGTTTTTGCTTCGAAATTCCTCTTCATACATAAAACAAATCAATTTCCCTGTTGGCTCTTCTGAAGTTTGGATTCTGTGTAAGGATACCGGTAAGCCTGTAAAGTTACATCTGAACACACAGACTGCGTGCCAGGATTGACGAGAATCATAAGGTACAATCATTGGCTGCTTTGCTATCTGTTTACCAAATGATGGTGGGAGGAGGATGATGTCCATATCGTTTGCATGAAGGTGGGCATGTGTGATAAAGTTGAAATGTATACGTTTTTCATATAAACTGGCATAAAATTTTAACAGGTCAATAATGGCACATGAATAAACAAGTTTTCTTTTCAACATGTCTAAGCTGGCAGACAACAGAAACCCAAATAAACACAAAAGTCTACAAAAGGGAAAATGTGTTTAAATGTCACCTTTAACAAATAGCATGCATGAAATTACCCTTGGCAGGTCTAGGAGCTGGCTGCTTTTTTGATGCATGATGCGAAATTAGTTTGCTGTAAACATTGAACCACACTGTTCAAATTGGTAACAAGCAAGCTCATTGGCTGCTGATGCAACAAAGGTAGTCAGTCAGGTTGTAATGAAAACATTTAATTTAAATGATCGGAATAAAAAAATTAAGCGCTCACAATTACGCTGTCAAAATATTTCCCACAATTACATTGTCAAAATACTGTCCTTACATCATTCATTCATGTATGCATTCATTCATTCATTCATTCATTCATTCATTCATTCATTCATTCATTTTCCTTCAGCTTAGTCCCTTATTTATCAGGGCAGACCACAGCAGAATGAACCACCAACTATTCTGGCATATGTTTTACGCAGTGGATGTGTAAATCCCATAGACTGTAAAAGATATGGATGTAGTGTCCGTGACGTCACCAGTAGGTTTCTGAAGAACCAAAAAGAAGCTACTAGTGGGCGTGGCCAACCGTCGTCATTTTGTTCACGCGTCATCGCACAGACCGAGGCATACCAAACAAGGGCAAAGAGGTGGAGCGTGTGTGGAGCTACAGTACAGGATGCATGCTGGTATTTATCTTAGAAGGGCTTTCTTATGGGAGAAATGCTTAATACTTATATGCGACTTGTTTGTGTTCTGACCACATTTGCTTGGTTGTACACTATATCAATAAAGTGTTTTTTAAAAACACTGTTGAAATACATTAAGCCACTTAACATTGTTCTTATGACGTTTTTCAACAGGAACAAAATGAAAATTACATCCAAATACTTCAGATGTAGTCTGTGTTGGTAAATGCAAGGCTATTGATGAAATCCAGGCAGAACACTGTATGACAACGCTTCAGATGACTGTTCTAGAGCCTACAGCTAATCAATCTGTCAGATTCTGGAGTGCATTACAGCTCTAAAGAACATTATAAATGATATATGATCTTAAATAAAACAAACACATTTATAGATATAGTATATAAGTATATAATTTCACTAACCTGGGAAACGGAGGCCACGTGAATGGTTAGTGAGCACAATTAAGCGCACCCAGCACGTCATATTATCTGATAATTGTAAGAAATAACTCCAAAAGGCAAATGACTGTGTAAAGCTACATAAAACAAAACAAAAATACGATGAATATGCCGAGATCAGCCGGAATCAGCTGAGGTGACGTGACGGCGAGCAGCGTGACTAGCTGACACTCAAGTGGCCACGCCCTTAATTATGCAAACTTAATATAGCTTAATATAAAGGAAACGGATGATTTATAAATAAATTCACCCCACTCACAGTTGTCATGAAGGGTAAAACAAGCTATATGAACAAAAATTGTTCTTTGTACCAGGCTGTAAACACCTTTTTTTCTGCTGTAAAATTGGTCATTTTAACAGTGGGATAAGTAGAAATTTGCTCCATATGGAGCCAGGACTAGCGGAATTTAAATGAATTGCAGTTTCAGTTACTTCTGCATTGGCTTCCCGAGGGAGAGCGGGAGGTTGCCGCTTGGTAAATCCACATGCAAACAGGAGAACCATTCTCCGTTTGTTTAGCATTCTACCTTTGTTTACAATTGCACCACTAAAGTCACATAGAACTGAAAATGTTTATAGTTCCTTTTTTGTACTTTGAATGTCTAGGGAACCTTCTAAAAGTATCTTGATTTGTGTTCTGATAAATGGTCTCAGAGGATCGACATGAGGGTAAGTATTTAATGACAGAATTTTAATTTATGGGTAAAGTAATCCTTTTAAAAAAACTTGTATTCTTAGTTTGATAAGCATATTTAAATCTAAAGATCTTCATACATTCATTTTCTTTTCGGCTTAGTCCCTTTATTAATCTGGGGTCACCACAGCGGAATGAACCACCAACTTATCCAGCATTTGTTTTATGCAGCGGATGCCCTTCCAGCCGCAACATCCATACATTCTCATTCACACACATTCAGTACGGACAATTTAGCTTACCCAATTCACCTGTACCGCATGTCTTTGGACTGTAGGGGAAACTGGAACACCCGGAGGAAACCCACACGAACACGGGGAAAACATGCAAACTCCACACAGAAATGCCAACTGACCCAGTCGAGGCTCGAACCAGCGACCTTCTTGCTGTGAGGCGACAGCACTACCTACTGCGCCACCGTGTCGCCCCAACCTAAAGATCTTTTTCCACTAAAATTAAACTTTGGTGGCATGACATGTGTTGAAAGTTTCTTTATGGAACTGTTGGTGCCAATAAATATACCATTTTAAAATGTTTATTATTAGATATGCAATAAAGTCAGCCTAAATATCTGTCCAGCGCTAATGTTTGAGTGCAAAAAAGGTTTTGTTTTAATAGCTGTTCCAGAGTAAACATCATAGCTTCCAGCTACAACAACAATCAGACCAGAGTAAATCAGCGAATCTTTCATCTGCTTTATCTGCAACTGTCTCCTAGTCTGACAACCTTAATTCAAATTATGCCTGTTTGAATGAAATCGATCCAAAGAGGCATAATTTCAGACCTGACCAGAAAGCAACCCCTAGCAATGCAATTATGTTTTAAGGGCATTTGTTACTTGTCTGTAGGCTCTCTTAAACACAGTAATTGCATTGCCCGGTCGCTCTAGCCAAGTATTTATAACAATGCAATGACCGCTTAGGGAGCTATTACAGTGTAGGGCCGGCTGTGATTGATGGGATATCAAAGTGACCCCACCAATGGCCTTTTGCAATAAATTCAGCCTTTGTATATGTGAGCAGAATCCAACACTCTTACCTGCAACCTGGATGATCAAAATGGAGTCACAGTTATTAAACCAGCAGAAACAACGGTTTTAGCACATTTTGGGGGTGTTAAATATACTTACGTTTTCTTATCCTCTAGAACTGAACTAGAGAACAAGCTTTGCACTAATTTGAAACAGTAAGTTTGTGGCATGGTGGCTCAGTGGTTAGCAGGGCTAGACAGCTGCTCTACCTAGCCACTTTGGCTGGTTGGAATTTGGAAGTTGGAATTTTAAATTGCTAGTGCTGGCTCGTCACTGAAGATTAGAATGTTGTTTTATGACCGCTTGTAAATATGCAACTGTGATCTTAGAATCAAGAAGCAGCCTGACTGACAAAAATAACAGTTCCTGCGAGTAAAAGAAAGCAGGTAAATGATGAATGAGAGGATCAAGTGCATGTAAGACACCGGCGATCTTCACTCACTGATGAGAGCTTTAGTGTCGTGTGCACTGCTGATGCACGAGTGTTTCCTTGAGTGAAGCAACCATGGAAATACTGCTGTTTTCCAGTCTATTTCAAAAAGAAACAATAGCACCAGTAGTGTTTCCAGGCACGGTTGCTTCACGCAAGGAAACGACAGAGTGATAGCTTTACGAACACTCGCACACATCACATTAGCTGTGGTTTAATGCTTTTGAGAGCTTAAGATTCTTTGTAAGCAGCAGCGGTTGCCGCTTTTGCTTTAACCATTCTTTGAACAGATTATTAATAGGCCTGTTGTTAACGGTGCGTGCGATCACCCTTTCATTATTACACACACACACTGAATGTTTTTCACCTGCTTACTTTTGCTTAGTTATTCTTGTTAATGGTTTAATTATCACCCTTTACAATAAAATTGCTTTAATAGTAGATTAACTCTCCATTTATGTATAGTTAACTGGTGATCTGGGACCTTTAGCCAGGACAGATTACTGTGCGTAGTTTTGGATACATGAGAATATATATATTTTTAAATGTCAATTGTTTTAAAAAAACAAAAACAAAAACAAAATTTTTTGGTTGAATAAAAAGCTATATTTTGCTTGTTTTGACACATTATTAAAACGTTGTGGCAAGGAAATAATTAAAAAAGGTAAATCCTTAGTATTGAGCCCTGAAAATGCATGTGAAATAAAACTAATTGCAATGTGATACTAGGAAACCACTGCCCGTTTGCTCATGCTCATTGAGCAAGATCATACACAACACACAAAATTTTAAATAAACAGTGAAGCATGTGGATAACACAAAATTTAAATCAAGTGATTTTAGCATGCCAAA
Source organism: Danio albolineatus (assembly GCA_903798035.1). NCBI lineage: Eukaryota > Metazoa > Chordata > Actinopteri > Cypriniformes > Danionidae > Danio > Danio albolineatus. The sequence goes on along the minus strand of CAIGQQ010012353.1, from coordinate 440,971 downwards.
GTAAAGGTAAAAATAGAAAATTTCATTCTATGGACAAATCCTAGTATTGTAAATGGACACGTAAAACCATTTCTGGACAATTATTGCACTTACCTAAGCTACATGCCTCCTATTTAGAGAAGCATTTAAACATAATGTGTAATGCATTCTATAGCACCTTTAAAATGTATGGTTGTGTAATATTATATAAAAATCTGATAATATAATATTACATTTTTTTAGAAAAAATCTAGATTTTTAAATAATATTTAATAACAATATCAGAATACATATTGTATTGTAAGTACAGCTGAAGTCAGAATTATTAGCCCCCCTGTTTACTCATTCATTCATTTTCCTTCGGCTTAGTCCTTTTCAAGAGTTCACACTTAGATATGCTTAGCGTTTACAGCAGGTTTGGCATGCTGTCCCGGGAGAGAACCCTGAGCTCGGAGATACTTGAGCATAAGGCTCCCGCCCAGTCAATAAGCATGAAGAAAAGGGAGGAAAAAAGGAGAAGATGGGGTGGAAGGGGGATTCTTCCAAAACGAAGATAAGGAAAAAGTATCCGTTTATAGTAAACTTGGATCGCTCTGATTGGATTATTACTGATTACAGATGAGCAGGCAGCCGTGCTTAATCATATCACGTGTTCCTCTTGAAATTAGTTTATGAAACTTCACTTATTTATCAGTGGTCGTCACAGTGGAATGAATCGCCAACTTTACCAGCATAGGTTTTATACAGCAGATACTGTAGTACCGAAAGGAAACTCATACGAACACGGGGAGAACATGTAAACTCTACACAGAAATGACAACTGACCCATCCTGCAGTGTGGTCAAAGTGTTAACCCCTGAGCCACTGTGCCCCCCCCTGCGGGACATTTTCCTCCCCAATTTCTGTTTAATGGAAAGATAATAACTGATTTCTAATAACTGATTTCTTTTATCATTGCCATGATGAGTAAAAAATATTTTACTAGAAATACTATGAAAAATGTATTGCCCTGTTAAACATTAATTCATTCATTCATTCATTTTCTTTTCGGCTTAGTCCCTTTATTAATCCGGGGTCGCCACAGCGGAATTAACCGCCAACTTATCCAGCATTTGTTTTACGCAGCGGATGCCCTTCCAGCCACAACCCATCTCTGGGAAACACATCCACACATTGTCATTCACACCAGGGGCGCCGCTAAGGGGGGGAAAGTTAGGACGATTCTAAGGGCCCGTGCACTCTAGGGGGCCCACAGAGATCTGCTTTATAATTAATAACAGTACTATAATGTAATTATTAATGTATCTTTAAATTACAAGTAAAACAATTTATTAGAAATAACTAAAAATACGGCTTATATCTGCCCCTCGTGTCTGTCACATCGGTCACTGTCAAATTGCACCCCCCTCCTTTCACTGCATGGTTCAGTCCGTCAGTAGCGGGAAGCGAGATGCTTGTGTGCGATCGTCAGGTAAACAGCGCCTCCCGATGGTGAATGCGGTTATACTAAATAACTGGTATTATTTAGTATTGTGGTCATTTATTTCATTAGCTGCATCCCAAATAACACACTATACACTAAATCAATAAGACACAAAATTATATTACAATGAGACCCATAAATAAGAAATGTTCTGTTTAAACTGACCATTACTTATTTATAATACATATTTATAATAACAGAGTGCAAAATCCAGCACACTGCAAACCAAATAAACACAACATAAATACACTTGAAACAGTCTGTTGATTAACCTGACAGTAACTTAAATTCCAAGTGCCAAACGCCTGACCTTCTTGCTTGCAAAATCCTCAAAGTGTATTGCACATTGTATGAGACACTATTGCAGTGCAGTTATTTAAATAGCTACACATTGGTGTTTTGTGTGTTTAGAAATGTAAAATTTTCAGTGAATATTTGAATACTGTTCCTTTTTTTGTACTACATTTACATTTGAACAATAAATCATCTGCTAGCTGCAGTCATGGCCATTCTCTTACTAAATACTGATAAGTAGTGGACAAAATCAATAATAAAATGCATACGTCAGTATAACTACATTGCAGAGAAAGAGTTTGGATAGCTAGCTTGGTAGTAGGGGGCCCATCCTCATATTTTTTCATGGGGCCCAAAATTGCTAGCGGCGCCCCTGATTCACACACATACACTACGGACAATTTAGCTTACCCAATTCACCTGTACCGCATGTCTTTGGACTGTGGGGGAAACCGGAGTAACCACGGGGAGAACATGCAAACTCCACACAGAAATGCCAACTGGCCCAGGCGGGGATCGAACCAGCGACCTTCTTGCTGTGAGGCGAACGTGCTAACCACTCGGCCACCGTGGCGCCCCCTGTTAAACATAATGTGGGAAATATTTAAAAAAGAAAATAAAATTCAAAGGAGGGCTAGTAATTTTGACTTCAACTCTATATTATTGTTATGTGTAAGGATAAATACATTGCAGTGTCCCTCTGCGGTGTCATATCACATAAAAATGTCTGAGCCCTGATAACATGATCATATTGATCCACAGCACCAGCTTTAATCAGAGTTTTGAATTATTCACCAGTCCTTGTGGAGGTCATGATATGTCAATCTCCAGTCGCCCCGTACACAAATGACTTTCCCACTACTTTCTTCTTCTATTTTCCTGTTTTATTAAGATCGCTCACACATTTATGCCCCAACCGCATTATGAAAGCGAAAAACACTGAATGTTTAATGTGCATCGAAGGAATCCTGAGCGAAGTATCATATAAGATATTAAAGTGTGTCTTTGCATGATTTGAATTGAGTCTTGCAAGTAACAGTGGCAGATGCGCAGTGACGCAGGGATGCTTATTCTGAGACAGTCGGCAGTCAGAGAGACTTGCTTTCAGTTTTATTTCTCATTTCCAGAAAATAAAAGCCACTTTCCTTTGTGCAAATATATTTGGACTCTCAAGACAGAATGAATTCATTAGGAAGCTGCTTTCATTTTATTGCATTTTCCACAGGACAGGACAACTCTTCTACTGTAGATAAATTGTACAATTAGATTTTTGCTTGTTTGTATACCCTGAAAGAACGTTTGAATTTTGGCTTTGGGTGTTGTGAATCTTTTATTTGTTTATTGCCAGTATTGTCTGGGCAGCAGACACTTATAATGTATTCTGGAAAACGACCATGTCAAATCAAGCAGAACTAAAGAGGCAGCAACAGAAATACACAATCTGACACGAGGCAGCATAACATTCAATTTATGATGATGGGAATGTAATGCACCATATAGCTAAGGGATGGTAGAGATATGTAAATAGTTTTATTTACATACTGAAACAAACTGTGGGCGTCACTGCGGTGCAGTGGGTGGCACAATCACCTCACAGCAAAAAAGGTTGCTGGTTCAAGCCCCGGCTGGGTCAGTAGGCATTTCTGTGTGGAGTTTACATGTTCTCCTCGTGTTCGCGTGGGTTTCCTCTGGGTGCACCGGTTTCCCCCACAAGTCCAAAGATATCTATGTGGTATAGGTGAATTGGGTAGGCTAAATTGTCCGTAGTGTATGTGTGTGAATGAGAGTGTATGGATGTTTCCCAGAGATGGGTTGCAGCTGGAAGGGCATCTGCTGCATAAAACATATGCTGGATAGGTTGGCAGTTCATTCTGCGGTGGCGACCCCAGATTAATAAAGGGACTAAGCCGACAAGAAAATGAATGAATGAATGAATGATATAACCATCTTTGTCTTCCTTGTGTGATCATGACAACATCGCAGGATGTACTTGTTTTACCACAATTTCAGATTTTACCACATTCTCTGTTATTTTCTAGTTTATTAGATTTTTTTGGCTTCAGTTTTTGTCCTACCTGCTTTCTGGAATCGTTCTTCACCAGACTTGAACCACCTCATCACGGTCAGCTTTTCTCTGCATCCTAAATCCGCCAACATATGCTACAAGCTACTGGACAAACTGGTAGCAGTCGTCCATACAGAGGTAAGCGGTCAGCTGGTAAGCACAGACCTCTGGCTACATAATTTGCGATCACCAACATATAGGGCTACTATTTCAGAATAAGCCCATGTTGATGACATGACATGATATTCTTAACATTGTCATTAACTGTGCTTCACTGTAACAGAGTAGTTTAATGCTGTTAATGTATTTTTCATCCATTCAGTTTCCTTCAGCTTAGTCTCTTTTTTTTTATCCGGGGTCACCACAGCAGAATGAATCACCAACTTATCCAGCATATGTTTTACACAGCAGATGCCCGTCCAGCTGCAACCCAGTACTGTGAAACAATGTTTTTTTTTTAATACAAAATTAATTAAGCATTTTTGTCTGGAATTAACTGAGATTTATTGCACTAATTATTGATTTTGTAAGCCATATTTTTTATATTTTAAAGGCTTTAGAAATGCCAACTTTGACATTGATTTAAGATAAAATTGAATAAACAGTGTTTAAAATAAAATAATTAAAAGTTCCTCCAAAAATGACAACATAGGCTCTTTCTGAAAACTATATACAAACCTATATACCTTTCTGGAGATCGTGAGTTATGTAGCCGAACGATGGGGCGGTATGACACCGTTCCATTTCGCACTTACCACTGACCACTTTCCCACTGTTACCAGTTTGTCCAGTTAGCTCGCCATGTACATTAGCAGACTTGGGATGCAGAGAAGGATGGAGAAAAATAGGCGTGAATGGCATTCGCAAGAAAAAAATGTAAGATCTAAAAAAGCAATCACTGGTGGATTCGCAAAAACAAAAACTGCAAACAAACGTAACTCCTGGGGTGCATTTTGGCACTCTCCAAAAATGTACATGGCGGTACGCTTTCAAAATGAGTCTGGGTTGAAAAAATAAAATGTACTTATCATTACTTGAACAAGATATTCTGAAAGATGTTGGAAACCTGCAGCCATTGGCATTCACAACAACATCAACAAATACAATGGAGGTCAAGGGCTGCTGCTGTAACTTTCTTCCGTCATACCATACTTTCTGTCCAACAGAAGAAATAAAGTCTAACAGGTTTGAAACAAGTGGAGAATGAGCAAAACTCTACTTTTTAAGTTGGTCTAACAGTTTTTAGTTAGTATTCGGTATTCTCTAGCAAAGAAAAATGACAGAAATTGAATAAAGTTAATCAAGTTCAATATTTGTTCAAGTGCAGTGAGCGATTTTCTTTTGTCTTTTGTTGTTTGATTTTCATTATTGACAGATTTCAGCAGGAATATTTGGAAGCACATGTCAAAGATTTATTTTGTGTGCTTTTATTCATTCAATTAATTTGGCTCAACCATCTTAGTTGAGAGCCCTTCCAGTACAGAATGATCTCCCATTGAACACGTATTCCAGACTTTAAGAAAGGAGTTTTGCAAAGTCAATATGCCCCAAGAATCAGATACTGAGTAAAAAACAGGAGTATTTTCCACAAATTAAGGGTACCAAGACCACTGCGCTTAACCCTTATGACCACTGACAGGTGGCTCGAAGAATAAAAGCCTCTGTTCTTGAGCCAGAACTGAAATGTCCTCATGTGCAGAAGACTCAACGGATTCACATTGGCTACTGCTGTCATAAGGCCCAGCAGCCTCTGGATCTGGCTGACAGAGGTCTTGGCCCAACCAGATGCTGCTCATAACAGAGAGGATTGAACTCACACATGGAAGAGACAGTTGGAGAAAGTAAACGGTTGAGGTTTAGTCTTAACCCAGTGTCTTCATATGGGCGAGAACACAATTTAATTTTGACCTAAAGCTAACTTCTACCTTACTAACTATTAATAAGCAGCTAATTAGTTGTTTATTAAGCTAGTAGTGTTAGTTACTGATTTGTTAATACTGTGAATTGCGACTTAAAATAAAGTGTTACCAAAAAAATCTATTTAGTTCAAAAAAAATATTTATTGCATGTGTTAGGCCAGTATTTCACCTTGTTAGTAAACTGGGAAGTATAGGAAACTATGTATTTGTAGCAGCTCAGCACTGGTGTGTATTAAGAATTTGGCATGTGTATAAGCTGTGTGCCCGCTGTTTGTCTCCACCAATAGTGATGAAGCAAATCCACCAGAAGCATTAGCAAACTCTTCACCAGCAACAATACTACCTTGTACTCTGGCACTGTTGTGTAGGTTGGATTGCACTTGCCTTTACAATTGAGATGCTTACATAGCTAATATGTACTATGCACATGCATGATGTCACTTTTACAAAGATACCCATATTGGGCTTACAAGAAAAGGATGACAGAGATTTTAAAATGTCTACTCCCATTTTAAAACCTATTTTCAAATGTATGCATTTCTGGTCACCAAATGCAGTTGTTGTGTAATTTTCGGCTGAAAATGTTGGCTGAAAATGTTGTTGTGTGAATGGTCTCCTTAGAATAGGTCACAACTCCCCATCATTAGTTGGAACCAGAAAGTAGTGACCATAAAAATCAGATTTTCCATTGGAAAGAGAGAAGTTACTGTTGGTTCCTTTGGTAAAGAATGACTTATTTCTGTATCAGAAGTTCTGTTTACTTTAAGGTACGATCGTTGGTTGTACACCATTAAAATTAGGTAGACAGAAGGCTAACTAGATGCTGAGACCCAATATCTATGATTTACCATAGAGTTACATTTGACAGAAGCTAGCATGCTGCCAGATGATTTAATAACAGTATCATCTTCTTGATAACCAGAGATGTGGCTTGTTTGCAGCCATGTAAACAGCATGTTAACAGGGAACAAGCACACAGGATTGACTAACTCTCTTTTTTGAAGCTGAGTTTCATTTTCAAAGATGAGTAGAGATTTTGTGGTTACACCTCCTGGGGTCCCTAAAGCACCAGCTGAGGTCTAGTAGCACCACCTGGGGGTTAACTGAAAAGTTCCCTTAGGTCCCTGAGAGAGGTCAGTCACACAATAGCATGGTCTGGACAGTCTCACCTTGGTTCGGGGGGTCCATAGATATCAGTCCTTTTTTTCTGCTCTTCCCGATGGATGCAAGATCCTAGATAAGCATGACTGGTGGAAGTTGCCGGCTTCTAGACCCTTCAAAGCAGGGTTCACCAATCTCAGTCCTGGAGGGTGCCATAACAACTTTCCTAAACACACCTGCGTGGAGGTTTCAATTATACCTTGTAAGACCTTGATTAGCTTGTGTGGGTGTGTTTGATTAGGGTTGGAGCTAAAGTCTGTAAAACACCGGCCCTCTGGGAACAATTTTAGTGACCACTGATGCAAAGGACCAACTCCATGAAAAACTGCTGATACCTTTCAAAGACAGTATTCACCATGTTTCTTAGGCCAGTACATGAGATGCGGGCATCAAGGAGAAACATGCACTTGATCCTGATTAGGCTGAGCTCCAGATCTCTTTCAATGGCAGGGGCCAAACTTTGTCCTGGAAGGCGATGTCCTGCAGAGTTTAGTTTTAGTTGGCCTTAACACACTGACCTGGAAGATTTTAGACTCTAGCTACATCTGAAGTTGCCTACTACTCGAGTAGGTTCTACATTTGAAGTTGCTACACAACCGGTAGAAATAGTCCTATGAATGTGTACGTATCTATGAATGTGAGTAGTTTGAATGGAACTTGGATGTTCTACATCCTTCATTAGTCATTATAACATGATCTACCTGCGTCAGTTGTGTTACGATTTTGGGCTTTCCGCTTCCTGGCACCCCCCTTTCTTTGATGTGCTCCTTTTTGTTACCCATTTGTTTCGAGTTAAATTAGAGTGGTGCTGGCGGTGTCTGTTTTGGGCAAGTTTGTGGCGGAGTTTGGTTTCACAGTTATTGAGACAAGTGGGTGTTAACCGGAACATTTGAGCTGTGATGCTTGTGTGAGTAACCATATAGCACTGACTGGGCTTCAGCTGACCCGACAGGCTCTGTTATTTGCTTGGCTCTTTGTGAAATGAAACCAACATCCTGAAGTAATCACATTGAGTGTCTGGTAAACGAGAATCTGCTATTATTATTATTATTATTATTATTATTATTATTATTATTATAATTACTATTATTATTATTTTGTGTAATTATTTGTTTTCTTTCTTATTTTGATTTAATGTGTGAATTTATTTTCTTTTCTTAGGAGCCATCAAGGCCTGGTTGTGGAGCAGGAAGGCCAGCTGCTGCCTTTCGGTGGTGTTTCACAGGGGGTGGTGTGGAGTGATACGATTTCCATTATTGTGTGCGTGCGGTGGTTGATGTGGGGTGAAATTTAACTGAGTTAACTAACCATTCAGAGATGCAGCTGGACTACTCTGCTCCGACTACGCCTGGATGGGAAGTTAAATAATGTTTTTATTGATTGCAAGTGGCTTTTTAATTGTGTTCTTAAAAATAAAACATATTTTTGTATTGTTCCTCCTGTCTCACTCCGTCTATTCCTTGCCTTCAAAGTGGTAAAACTTACCTGCGAGTCCTAACTGGGTGTATTTCCCTGGCTCCCCACCAGGGTGGTGTAGTTGGATTAACTAGTTTCTGAGGCTTGAGGCATTGGGCCCTTAATGGCAGTGCCACAATGGGACATCGTAGAGTCCATCGGTCGTGCACTTTAGAATCTTGCCAGAAGTAGTTAGGCCTGTCACAATAATCAATATATCGACTTATCGCACAATACATGGACATGACCTCAATAATTTTTGGTGATGCAATATATATCGCCCATACGTAAAAACTAATTCTTGCAACATTTTAGCTGATTGCACAACTTCTCTATCTCTATGGGAGATGTCGCAGGTATGAGCGATATCGCAGCCTCTGTAACTTTTTAACCTTGCATTTGTTTTTGTTAACAATTATTTATTATTTGTTTTGAATGTGCGTTTGTCATATTCTGATGCCACTGCCTAATCATTAAATTATTTAAAAAATAAAATTAATATTAAAATTAAATTAAATATTCTTAAGTACAAAATATTATGTGTTCTTTTAAACAGAATTCTATTATACAGCCATTCCGGCATTATATAATGAGTGGCCTAAAAAGGTCTTAAAATGACAATAATATCATTTATCGCGATATATTTTGGTGCAATATATCGTACAGCAAAAAATAGATATCGTGACAGGCCTAGAAGTAGTAGGTTATCTTGGTACTGTTTTTCAAATACTATGAAATCAGACATACTACTTGGAGACATTTTTTTATATAGTATACTATATTTGATACTATATAGTGTGGAAGTCTACGAAGCCCAAAGGGTTGGAGCTAAATTCTGCAGGACAGTGGCCTTCCAGGAGTTTGGGCACCCCTGCGCTGTGGCAACCATATCAGCCATAGGAGATGAACAGAGTAAGACATTTCTTTTGTAATGAAGAAGTTTAAATCTATCGCCTGGCAAGATCTCAAAATCACTGTGTAGACATTTGGAGATTTTAGCAGGGAAGGCTATGTGTTGTGATGAAGTGTCCTCAAGCTTGCTTTAGACAGCCTCCTGTTCTTCATGGACCAATCTGAACTCAGCTCTGCCTCCACACAAGCTCCTTGAAAGTGATGGACTGCTAGAGCTGACCAGACAGAACACCGACCTTTCTACCTAAATCGATTTACTCAGAACAGCCTGCAAACATCCAAACTGAGAATCCATGAGTCAGGAGAGACGGGGAATCTGTCTCCAGCTTCTCCTCTGCTAACTCAAGCTGCAACCCCAAGGACCAGAGCCCGGGGTCAGCTTGCAGAAAAGAAAGTGCAATGAACACAACCAGTCCCCTTGAGAATGCATGCTCTGCTCCCATACATATTCCTCACATCCACTGTGACGAACAGGGGACATGGATGAACACAACTCATATGCTTACAGGGGCTTAACATATTACAGACTAATCTTATTTGGTGCCCAGGGCAAGATATTAGTTAGATAGCACTAAGACACAGTTTAATGCACAAACTTCAGATGTTTAGATAAAAAGCGAATAATTAATTGAACTCTCTCCCCCATCTTCTTTTGCTTGCTTTAAAGAATTAAGACTTAGAAACAGGTGCAAATGGAAAACTCTCATGATGCTGCAACAGTGGTTTAACCTTGTCTGTGTGTGCATTGTCAGTGCTCCTTTTACTTTGCAATGTGTTTTTACTGAATGGAAAATAAATGTGGCTTAAGTGAGATGAAGATGTTTGCACACATGCTTCAGTCACTGGATTAAGTCTTTTATAGAGTCAATGGCATGACACTGTCTAAGTCCCTATTCATAAGGGAATAAATATACTAGATGTCTCTCACTCACATACACAAAGCTATCTTTATGGGGACCTTCCATATACATAATGGTTAGTACAAACTACATTACCCCTAAACCCTCATTCTGTGGGATTTATAAGCTGTTTGGGCACCAAAAAAGTCCTCACAAATTCAAAATGTGCTGGTATTGCTATACTTTGTGTGAGTGTGTGTACCTTGTATTTTGGCCCCACAACATGAGGAATACAAGGTACACAAACAGCTATTTTTATGGCGACTGCCTATAGACTTACTCATAATGTTTTTTACAAACTCATTCATTCATTTTCTTGTGCCTGCTGGGTGTTAACACTTTATTTTAATGTTACATCTTTCGGGAATTTGTACTATATTACCATATTTTTAAAAGTCTTCAGACATTACCGACATGACTCTTCACCAAACAGTTCACTTACTCAGACCAACACAACAGCTCATATCTGCCTCAAAATAAGATAACTAATAATTCAGACTAATGTTAATATTATGAAGATGACGTTCTTTAGTCTTAATGGTATATTCATTCATTCTTTTTCTTTTCAGCTCAGTCCCTTTATTAATCAGCAGTCACCACAGCAGAATGAACCATCAACTTATCCAGCATGTGTTTTACTCAGCAGATGACCTTCCAGCTGCAGCCCATCACTGGGAAACATCTATACACACTCATTCACACACATACACTACGGACAATTTAGCTTACCCAATTCACCTATAGCGCATGTCTTTGGACTGTGGGGGAAACCGGAGCACCCGGAGGAAACCCACGCCACCATGGGGAGAACATGCAAACTCCACCCAGAAATGCCAACTGATCCAGCCGAGACTCGAACCAGCGACCTTCTTGCTGTGAGGCGATTGTGCTACCCACTGCGCCATTATATTCTAATGCTGATGATACACACGGCAACTTTTTGAGCAATGTTGCCGAGCAATTTTGCAGAGAGATGTTGCTTGGCTACTTTCCTATTTCGAATAGGCACCAGTATTGTGTCTGTAACCCATTTCTCTAATTAGTTGCCCTGTGTCACACCTAGTTGCCAGTTTTTGCCATAATTTCCAATGGTTGCCCAGCAACATTGCTCGAAAAGTATCACCTTGTGTATCAGCCAAGGGCGTAAATCTGATTTAACGCTAGGGGGGGACAATAAATATAAAATTTCCCTGGAGCGATTTTTTGAGGGGGACACAAATAATACAGTCAAATTGTACTTATATAGATATGTTCCCACAGTTAAACACTTTGGCTCATTATGGTTATTTTTTTCTAAGTTTTTCTCAGGTTCAATCACAGCAGATTTTTCTTCAGATTATTTATGTTGTGTGCGGTCAGCAGACTGACTCCTGAAGTAGAAGAAATGCAGGAAAAGATTTTTTCTAAACTCCTAATAACTCACTTGTTTACATTACACTTGTTAAATGGACAGATCAGACTGTAAATAGGTGAGCCTGTGAGGTTCGTCTGCTAAACAGCCACAACACTAAACACATTAAAGAAATTGCCCATCTAAATGAAAACTCTCATTATACCTTCACCCCCTCACCTGACACTGTACATCTGACTGACCTGCTCTGCTGGCCCTCAATATTTTCCTTCTCCTTTGCCTGTGATTGACATTAGTATTGTATTATTAGTATTCGTATTTTATCATTGTGACATTAGTATGTTGCACTTTGCAACGAGCTAACGCTAACGTTAACTAGAAAGGTAATATTTGAATAGCAGACACATGGAAAATACATCGGTAATCAGCATTTTTACTGCAAATAATTGATGAATGAGTCTGTATCAACAGCATTACAGAGAATCGCTTTATTTAAAGTGAATAAAGTCCCCTCCTTACTGCCGAGCATCTAGAACTGAGCTGCAGCCACACACCTGAATGTGTGTGCGCGCAGAGTCGGAGAGGTGAAACCGGGAAAGTGGACCAAACCACTGTCAGGAAGAGGAGGGGGAACTCAACAGTTTCTAAACGCTTTTTAAATGGGAAATGCATTTTTTTCTTCTACAAATACAATTATTTTAGGTATTGATGCATATATTTTTCACAATACAGAGTGCAATTTTTTTTTTTACTTTTTTTTGGGAGGGGGGACAACCCTCGGATGGAAGGGGATATCCCTGCCCCCCCCCGGGATTTACGCCCCTGGTATCAGCATAACACCCTACCTCAATCCCACCCCTAAACTCAACCCTTACAGAAAACAATCGGCATTTCTACATTTTCAAAATATACTTTATTCCGTGTGATTTATGAGTTGTTTCCTTATAGGCACCAAAAAAATCCCTACAAGCTCAAATTTGACTGGTATTCCTATCCTTGGTGGACATCTGGTCCCCACAACTCTCTCTCTCTCTCTCTCTCTCTCACACACACACACACACACACACACACACACACACACACACACACAC
>CAIGQQ010012353.1:388955-428352 GCA_903798035.1 Danio albolineatus | reverse complement strand
CACACACACACACACACACACACACACACACACACACACACACACACACACACACACACACACACACACATCACAAACTTACCAGGTTATTGCTTGACAGTCTTGCTATATGACAGTGGTGCTCAACCCTGCTATATGACATCTGCAATACCTCTTCATTCATTCATTTTCTTTTTGGCTTAGTCTCTTTATTAATCTGGGGTTGCCACAGCAGAATGAACCTCCAACTTATCCAGCATATGTTTTACGCAGCAGATGCCCTTCCAGCTGCAACCCATCACAGGGAAACATCCATACACACTCTTTCACACAAATACACTATGAACAATTAAGCTTACACATTCACCTATACCGCATGTCTTTGGACTTGTGGGGAAAACCGGAGCACCCGGAGGAAACCCACTTGAACATGGGGAGAACATGCAAACTCCACACAGAAATGCCAACTGACCCAGCCGAGGCTTAAACCAGCAACCTTTTTGCTGTGAGGTGATTATGCTGCCCATTGCACCACCGTGACACCCTCAAATTTTTCCTTCTACACATAAAAACAGATGAAAACAGTAATACATCTTTGCATTTTCAGAACACCAAACAGCTCATCTGTTAGGAAACTGCTCTTACAACTTGCTATCAGTCTGCATTTGAACTATGTGTGAGCTGAGAGTGGGTCTGGAAGCATATTACTCAGTCTCACACTGACATCTGCTGGTCACTGTTAGTATGATTTTATTTTATTGCTCAAAAGAATACATTTTATCACAGTGGTGCTCAACCCGGTTCCTGGAGAGCCACCCTCCTGCAGATTTCAGTTGCAACCCTGATAAAACACACCTGAACCAATTAATTAGGACCTGAACAGCACTTGATAATTACAGGCAGGTGTGTTTGATATGGGTTGCAACTGAAGTCTGCAGGAGGGTGGCTCTCCAGGAACAGGGTTGAGCACCCCTGTTTTACCACATTAACGCTGTTCCAGTATTCTAGCTGTGTTTGTTTGAAGCTCCGTCACCTGGATTCGCAATTTACATTTTTTTCATAGAATACATCCACATTCGCTAAATATTTCTCCGTTCTACCTAGGGTGGACATACCTTTAATACATTAATACAAACAAATCTACCTTGAAACGTTGTGTCTCTCGAGCATCCGCTTGTTGCTTGTAGCTTTAGCCTGCTAGCACCGCTAGCCAGCAAAAACTACCGGCTTCCTTCACTCGCTCATTTACCCACTTACTGGCTTTGCTCCTCTCCCTTTTCAATGTCGCTTTTGTGTGCAGGAGAAACTACGATGGAGTTGCTTGATCGGGAGCTCGACAATCTCGGGAAGCTGATACGAGATCTGGAGATGAAGCGTGCGCAGCTACGGGAGCGGCGGGCTTCGCTCGCTGCACCCGGCGCTGCGTCTCGCTCATCTGAGGTAAGTGTTCAATACGATCACAACACTCCGTCTACCTCAACCCCGCGTGTTTCTCTGTCCAGGCCCAGTGCACCGCGTACGCGGGTCGCCCAGTGGTCGTTCACGCCGACTCCCGGCTACCACGGCCCCTGGGTGCAGCCGCGGAAGGTGCTTGCCAGGTCCCGGGGCAGGACGTCTCCTGCTCCCCCGTTCGAGATCTCCACGGAGAACCGCTTCGCCCCCCTCCGCGAGACGGGCCGCGATGTGGCGATCATCGGTGATTCCATCGTTCGCCACGTCCGCGCTGCTTCCACTAAAGGTAACAAAGTACGCACTCACTGCTTTCCCGGTGCCCGCATTAAGAATCTCTGTGCCCAGGTTCCTGCTATCCTGACCGCTGGCGAGAGCATCGGTGCCGTCGTCCTCCACGTGGGGACGAACGACACCGGGCTGCGACAGTCGGAGATCCTGAAGGAGGACTTCAGGAGCCTGATCGAGACGGTTCGTCGCACCGCGCCCTCCACGCAGATCATCGTTTCTGGACCGCTACCTACCTACCGCCGAGGAAGTGAAAGGTTCAGTAGACTTTTTGCTCTGAATGAATGGCTATTAACATGGTGTAAAGAACAGAAACTGCTCTTTGCCAATAACTGGTTTCTTTTCTGGGAGCGTCCTAGGCTCTACCGTGCTGACGGGCTGCACCCCAGTCGAGCTGGAGCTGATCTGCTGTCGGACAACATCTCCAGGACGCTTCGTTCTGTCTGACTAGTAAGTAAACATTCAAAAAATCCACATTCTAGCCATATAGACCCTTCTTCATCCCACTTAATTCACAATAATGCATGTCCGGCTAACCGCATAGAAACTGTGTCTGTTCCTCGTATTATTAGACCAAGAAATAAGCGTACTGTGTGCTCTAGAAGACATCTATTAAGAATCAAACCAGAAAAAATACCAAAAAATGAAAATATAAATATCGTAAAGCTAGGTCTCCTGAACATCAGGTCACTAGCACCTAAAGCACTTATCATAAATGACATTATAACAGATAACAATCTTAATGCACTCTGTCTCACTGAAACCTGGCTGAAACAAAATGACTATATTAGTTTAAATGAAGCAACTCCTCCAGGATTCTCTTATAAGCATGAGGCTCGTCAAACTGGTCGTGGTGGTGGAGTTGCATCAATCTTTAGTGGTATTCTTAATGTTAATCAGAGAAACGGACTTATGTTTACCTCCTTTGAAGTATTGGCGCTTAATGTTATGCTTTCGGATACTATGAATAAAATGCTATCTCTCGCTTTAATCACCATATATAGACCCCCAGGACCCTATGTCAATTTTCTAAAAGAGTTTTCTGATTTTATTTCTGACTTACTAGTTAAAACTGATAAAATACTAATTGTAGGAGACTTTAACATCCACATAGATAACGCCAACGATACATTAGGGCTCGCATTTATGGATCTACTACATGCCCTTGGGATAAAGCAAAATGTTGTTGGTCCCACCCATCGTCTAAAGCATACTTTAGATCTAATTCTCTCTTATGGAATTGAGGTCATGGATGTAGAGATTATACCACAAAGCGACGATATTACGGACCACTACCTCTTACTTTACAAGCTATGTTTACCTGACATTAGCAGATCCGCACCAATACATCGCCTTAGTAGATCTATCGTTCCGTCTACCAAAGAGGAATTCGCAAATAACTTGCCTGATCTTTCTTTATTTCGAAATGCACCTGCAAATGCAAATGACCTCGATGTAATAACTAGCAGCATGGATGCCATCTTTACTAGCACACTAAATACTGTGGCACCCATCAAATTAAAAAAGACTAGAGAAGATAAAACTACATCATGGTATAACAGTCACACGCGCGCTCTCAAAACAGCAACCCGTGCCTTGGAACGTAAATGGAAAAAAACAAATTTAGAGGTCTTTAGAATTGCGTACAAAGACAGTATGTCCAGCTATAGGAGGGCCCTCAAATCCGCCAGGGCTGAGCACCTCCGTAAACTGATAGAAAAGAACCATAACAATCCTAGATTTCTATTCAACACCATTACTAAATTAACAAACAATCGGTCATCGCTGGAACAAAATATCACACCGCAAATGAGTAGCGAAGACTTTATGAATTTTTTCAGTGATAAAATAGAAGGCTTTAGACAAAAAATAGATGTTAAAATCTCTGTACAGCCTTATACTTCAGATCCAGTAAACATTCCACTGAACCAAATTAGCCTACAGTGCTTCGAGAACATAGAACAGGAAGAGCTAGACAAAATTATAAATAGTTCTAAACCAGCTACGAGTATGCTAGACCCAATTCCAACAAAATTACTGAAAGAATTGCTACCTGTAATAGGAGAACCTCTTCTTAACGTTATCAACTCTTCTTTGTCATTAGGACATGTTCCAAACTCTTTCAAGCTCGCTGTTATTAAGCCTATTATTAAGAAACCACAACTGGACCCCTGCAACTTAGCTAATTATAGGCCTATTTCAAATCTTCCATTTATGTCTAAAATACTAGAAAAAGTTGTTTCTGCCCAATTATGCTCCTTTCTGCAGATGAACAATGCTTTTGAGGTGTACCAGTCAGGTTTCAGGCCTCATCACAGTACAGAAACCGCATTAGTGAAAATAACCAACGATTTATTATTAGCTGCTGACCAAGGGTGCATCTCGCTGTTAGTCCTGCTAGATCTTAGTGCCGCATTTGACACAATTGACCACAATATCCTCATAAATCGCTTAAACTCTACAGGTGTCCAGGGAACGGCTTTACAATGGTTCAAGTCATACTTAACTAATCGTTACCAGTTTGTGAATATTAATGGACAACCTTCACAAGTCAGGCCAGTTAAGTATGGGGTGCCTCAAGGATCAGTTTTAGGACCTTTGCTGTTTACAATATACATGCTGCCCCTGGGAGACATTATTAGAAGACACGGGATCAGCTTTCACTGTTATGCTGATGATACTCAATTATATATTTCTACTAAACCTGACGAGACGTCTAAACTATCAAAACTAACTGAGTGTATTAAAGATGTTAAAAACTGGATGACCAACAACTTCCTTCTCTTAAACTCAGACAAAACTGAACTTTTACTTATAGGACCTAAATCCTGTACACAGCAGATCGCACAACTCGACCTGCAACTAGAGGGATGCAGAGTTAGCATTAGCTCTACTGTTAAAGATCTGGGTGTCATATTAGACAGCAATTTAACTTTTGAAAGCCATATCTCCCATATCACAAAAACTGCATTCTTTCATCTGAGAAATATTGCTAAGCTACGAAGTATGCTATCCATCTCAGATGCAGAAAAGCTAGTTCATGCTTTTATGACTTCCAGGCTGGATTACTGTAATGCTCTGCTCGCTGGTTGCCCAGCCTCCTCTATTAACAAACTTCAGCTAGTACAAAATGCAGCCGCCAGAGTTCTTACCAGGTCTAGAAAATATGATCATATCACCCCAATTTTATCCTCGTTACACTGGCTGCCTGTTAAGTTTCGTATTGAGTTCAAAATATTACTTCTTACATATAAAGCATTAAATAATCTAGCTCCTGTTTATCTAACCAACCTTCTGTCTCGCTACAATCCAACCCGCTCTCTAAGATCTCAAAACTCAGGGCTTCTAGTAGTACCCAGAATAGCAAAATCAAATAAAGGGGGTCGAGCCTTCTCATTTATGGCTCCTAAACTCTGGAATAGCCTTCCTGACAATGTCCGGGGCTCAGACTCACTCTCACAGTTCAAAACTAGATTAAAGACCTATCTTTTTAGTAAAGCATACACTCAATACATCACTTAGCGGTATGATGCACGAATGTGCTCCACGCATCCCCTTTATATACACTATGAACTGCAGCTACGCTAATTATTTTCTTTGTTCTCTATTCCAACTGGGGATACTCTTCCCGAGGCCCCCAGAGACTATGCAGCGCCACGGATGCGATCCAAGACCCGTGACGAGACGATCCCAAGGCTCCTTAACCCTGGACCAGGCTGTATCCTGAGCAGCTGCTTGGCGGAGTAGCAAGCAAGAGACGGATTCCCGTGACCCTCCAAGGACAGACGAGTCTCGAGTTCTCCAGCCTCCAGCGACTAGACTGCAGCTAGAGCTGCGCACCGATGGATTACTCTTCAGTGTTTGGACTCTAAGTAGTGAATATTAAACAACACTGAACTGACCTGAACTCAGCTATATACTAGCTAATAATTTAATAGCTAATAACTAAACTGACATTTTCAATTTACTATAACCTTCTATGTGAAGCTGCTTTGACACAATCCACATTGTAAAAGCGCTATACAAATAAAGGTGAATTGAATTGAATTGAATTAGCTGTCTAACGGGAATAAGCCGAGAGACAAAGAACAACAACTTAAGTTGTATTCATTATCCAATAATAACTAATAAATCAGCATAGGTCAACTACAGTAAAACAATAGCATGCACCTTCGTATGAAATTTTCTTCTAAAAATTGCATTTTTTTTTCTCAGCCTGCTGTGTGTAGATTCAGAAATTTCCCTTTTATGGTAAAGAATGGGTTACTTTTATTGTCATTAAAATGAAATAGCTGAAAATAAATACAGGAGACTGAGAAAACTGCTCATTTTTAGAAGACATTTTCAGATGCCACTTAAGGTTTGTTTGCATCTGAAGGCTTCGTATATAAATGTATACATTTTGCAAAGCCCCTTTGTCTCAGTTTGAGTAATTGTGTTGGGAAAACAAGTAAAAGACATGTTCGTGTCTAGGAGACACTATAAAAATATGAAATAGATTGCATTCATTTGAAATGCTTTGTTTTCAGCATTCAGAATAAAGCTATCTGTGCGGTCACTTTTATTTGTCCAAAGGGACAAGAGCAACTTTTACACAGTTCTTGGCTTTTAAACTTGTCTAACACCCTCAAATTTGCAGGTATCTGGACAAAAGGAGCTTATTATTTGAAGTGAAGAATAGAAAAGTGAGCTGGAGGGAGTCTGACCTGCTGGCGATTACACGACCACTGCGTCTGCCACCTCTGGCTGATCATCATACCCATCCATTATCTGGATGGATCTATTTGGAGAAGAGCAGAACATTGTTGATCCTGCAGTTCTCTCTAATTTAACTAAAATGCAGCTCATGGTTAGATTGAATCTTAACTTTACTTTTTTGTAAACTATATTTTCGCATGGGAGCTTTAAAGTGGAATGACCGAATGGAAAGTTTTGAATTTGGAGCATATCCATAGTGATTAGAATTCCCATGTAGATCTATGTGTACATGGATGAAACTCTCCATCATCCTTCTATCATAAACACTGAATTTACTTTTGACATAAAACTGGATGATATTAGAGGTTTAGTTCAACTCAAAATGAAACTTCTGTCATTTACTCACCTCCACTTTTCCTTAACCTGTTCGACTTTCTTTTATCCATTGAACACACAAAAACAATTTGAAGAAAGCTCAAAACATGTAACCATTGACATCCATATGGTATTTTTTTTTCTACCATGAAAGTCAATGGTTACATGTTTTCAGCTTTCTTTAAAATATACTCTTTTGTGTTAAACAAAACAAAGAACTCATAAAGGTTTGGAACACATGAGGGTGAGTAAATATCAATTAAAATTTTTGGGTGAACTATTTAACCTATTAAACTATTGAACCCTTTTAACACAAAGCTATTCCAAACTGAAAGTGCAGTCATTGCATTTGTAATTTTGTTCATTTGTGTAGTTTGTGTTAACACAATGTTTTATTCTCACACTCTCAACCTATTTCTGTTTCCACTAAGCAGTGCAGCCTTCGTGGTAAAAAAATAATTAACTTTGGGAAACACTAACATTGAGTGCTTCAGTAATTTTACAGTCACACAATTAAGCAGTGAAGAAATAAGAGTAGCTAATCCTAACGTGCCTCTAGTACACATACTTCACCTTTTACGCACACGCATGGGTGCACAGTGTCACACACTCGCGTTTTCCCATCAGCAATTTGTTTATCCACTAGATGGCAGTCTGGTCTTGGTGGCACTGATTCGTTAATTCCTCGGGGGATGCGTGAAACCTGACAGAAGAGAAATTGTGTGAAGAGAAAGTATACTAGCTTTGTACTGTATAACTCTGTAATGAAAGAATACAGAGATGTTTATGGTGATTATTTGTGGTGAGAAAATGCACATAGATGGACTTCTGTAAGACAATTGGCTGCACATATAGCCTCTTTCAGCCACCGATAAACTTCCGGTAAAAGGTTTATGTAACTATAATTTCATAAGGTTCCTTTTACAGCATTGTTGTCTACTTACTGAAACAGGCCAAAGTATTTCTACATTAACCCATTGTCTCATTGAGGTAAAGTTGGTTTTATATTTACACAAATCAAAGTACAACACTGTTCACAATCTAAATAGTGCTTATGTTGTTTTGAAGTCATACTTACATGTGAAGACTGCTGGGAAAACACTTACCATTTATGTCAACAAAAATTTGGCACATGCTACCTACCAAGCATTGTTGCAGATAAGGTACACTCTTTCAGTGGCATTCCCTAGTGCAAGTATCCTCTTTCAGCTGGACAATTCACCCTAAAATGTTACAGACTATTCAGGATATGATATAACCAGATATAACCAGACACATTCAAGGGTGTTTTAGAGTCCACACCTTAGTGGGTGGGATGTTTTGAGAACTTATAAAGGACTAATGGCATATTATTGTATTTTGATCCATATATGTTAAATTAAAACAGGTTAAGCAGAATGTTAAAAAAACGCATCTATTCATGCATCTGCAAGACTCTTGCATACAGTATGCACTTTTCTCAGTGCTCATCATAACTGATCTGTGTTTGAGCTGTGAATCCTCTGTGAGCCATATTACACTGCCCATCTCACTGCTGCTCTCCCTTTCTAATGACACAACCAATAACGACCAGTGAAGCTGATAACACAGGCTCAACTGGTTACTTTGAATTATCTTGATCACAAGTGAACACACTAATATCCATATTTAAATGCTTATCTTTCATGTCGCTGTGCTTGACTGTTTTGAGCCATCTTGCGACTAAATACAGCTTTACTATCAATTAAAGGATTAATAATATATTACAGCTTAAATCATTAGGTCGGTGTGGTGGCAAAGTGGTTAGCTTGGATACCTCACAGCAAGGAGGTCGCTGGTTCGAATACCAGCTGGGCCAGAAGGCCTTTCTGTGTGGAGCTTGCATATTCTCCCCGTGTTTGTGTGGGTTTCCTCTGGGTGCTCCGGTTTCCTGAAAAGTACACATGCAAAATGATGCTGTTCCTTTTTGCGCTTACCAGCTGACCGTTCACCTCCATGACGACAGGGTTCGAGTCCAGTGAAGAGCGGTTCCAGAAAGCAGGTAAGACAAAAACAGATTCCAAAAAATA
Source organism: Danio albolineatus (assembly GCA_903798035.1). NCBI lineage: Eukaryota > Metazoa > Chordata > Actinopteri > Cypriniformes > Danionidae > Danio > Danio albolineatus. The sequence continues at coordinate 419,515 of CAIGQQ010012353.1, read as the reverse complement.
AAATAAACCAGTAAATAACAGGGTGAGAATGTGGTAAAATCGGAAAACATGGTAGAAATGAGATAAGGGCTTTTCTTTTTTTCTGGATTGCTTTTTTGAAAATTGTTGGATGGGTTTAGGGAAGTGTATGTGTGTGTGTGTGTGTGTGTGTGTGTGTGTGTGTGTGTGTGTTTGTGGGGTGGGGTGGGGGGGGGTGTTGGTTTAGGGAAGGAGGAAGGTGGGTCAGTCGATTGGTCGGTCAGTCAGTCAGTCAGTCAGTCAGTCAGTCATTCAGTCAGTCGACAGCGGCCTCTGGTGGGTTTACACGAGAACAACGGCACTCACAAGAGAAATTTGAGATCTCAAAAGGCGTACACAGGGGCCTCTCGTGGATTCGCTAAAACAAAAGTGCAAAAATACGTACCTCCTGGGATGTATTTCGCGGCTTCTAGAAACAAACATAGGACTATGTTTTCATAATGAGCCTGGGTTGTGCAATATAGGTAATTAGATAAGCTAACATTGGCCATAGTGTGTAAATGCAAGAGTATGTGTGTGTACACTCACACATGCAGGATTGTGGCAGGAAGGGTATTCGCTGTGTTAAAATTACACCAGAGTAATTGGCGACTCCTGATAAAGCAGGGAATAAGCCAAAGGAAAGTGAGTGGGCTCAGATCAATGTTTTGTGCCTAATTGTTTCATTTTGTGGCAAGTAGCCATGTAATAAGCAGGATAATGTACATCTACAACATCTAAAGCCCTTCAGCCTTATACAACATCCCTCCATTTTGCTGATAAGCCTAATTTTCTACAAATGTGTGTTTGTCAGCAGTCAGCCACTTCTGGGAAACTAGCTCAGAGTACTGTACAACCAATAGCAATACAGTGGCATTGATTTAAGTAAGAAGACAATGACCTGCAAGAATACCTGCTAGTTTTGAACAGCAACCAACCCACATATACATCAAATAGTTAGACAAACGCTTCTCTTCATTTTTTCTTAAAGAGCCCCTATTATAGGTTTTTGAAAATGAGCATGCATGCAGTGTGTAACACAGCTCTAAGTGAAGTGAAATGTCCAGCTGAGGTTTAAATCTGAAAGAGCACAGTGTTTAAAACTATTGACTCATCCATAAAAGAGTCGACTCATAGTTCCTCAAACTAATCGCCGTGCTTACGGGTCTTTAGCCGTTTCGACATGACGTGAACACGAAACATAAACCCCGCCCATTTGTAAGCGCGCAGCCCCGGGAGATTCGAAACCTCCAACCCCGCCCACAAACAACAGCGGCGAGCTAATGTTGCCAGATTGGACGGTTTTGAATTTCATTGTGCAGGTAAAAACTTTTTGGATAGGGTTTCGACTGAAATCAGTCAGCTACATCTGGGAACACAGAGAAGAGCACTGTGCTCGGCTGGATATTTGAAGTGTGCAGAACCAGTGAACCAGAGATGAGACTGTGAAGAGACAGTGGTTGAGGTTTATTTCTGCAGAAATGCCTCAGCATTATAGCCCAGCCTTGTGCTGTGTTCCCTCTGAGGAGTGCTTCTGAAATCTACACGCTTACAACAGAGGATTCGTCGATCGTTTGTTAAAGGAAGGACCAGAAAAGATGTATGCAGGGGCGGACTGGCCTAAGGGAGCACTGGGACATTTCCCGGTGGCCTGATGGTGAATCTGGCCTGCTATCCAACAAGTGTTGAGTAAGTGTGATTAAAATGGTTGCCTCATTGTTTTCTCTAGCTTGTAAATGATGCATTTAATTGTGTTTTGTAACTTGTAACCGCTTGTAGTGTATCTGGTTAACTTGTATTCTCATATCGCGTCTAAAAGCACGTTGTAAACGCGATGTGTGTCGCTTTGTTTACGGATTAAAATGCGTGTTCCTCTGCTGTTTGTCGATGCTATGGCCACATCAGCTCTCCTACACACGTGCGGCAGTCCTGTTTCATAATGGTTCAGCTTTTGCAGCTGTGTGCATTAATACTGAATGTGTGACACTGTTTTTACTTCTGGTTAAGAAAAAAATAATATGCTGGGAGACCGGGGGTTAGTTTCGTGGGCGAGGTGTCTGAAATACGGGTGACTCCTGATAAAAATGAGTGTTTGCAGATATGCTCACGCACACACTATGACTACTTCAATATTGATAAGCCGTGGTGGACATTCTCTCGCGCTGAATGATGTCGACCAATCGCAACAGACTGGGTCATCGGTCCAATCAGCGCAGTTTAGCATAGCGCTATGGAGGGGTTTTGGAACAAATGAATCGCTTCATATTCAAAAAGATTCATATAGGTGTCGCTGGGATAATTAGGTAAAAATAAATGCATATTATAAGACAATGAAAGTGTTTTTTGACCATGCATGCATATCAGCCTGCTGTTGGAGACCCCCAAAACCAAAATATGACCCTTTTTAATGTGTAATAGGGGCTCTTTAACAACGGGAACTGCTTCAAGGTTCATGCTGGAAGCTGCCTTGATGGATCTGATGGATGAGTGCTCTGGACCTCGAAGAATTTGTTAAGCCAGCTCCCATCAAGAAACTCAAAGCAGTCTTAATGTAAGATATTATCATCACTGCCTAAACACCTTTAGTTCAGTCATGGCTGTCAAGCTTCACCATAAACTGTAAACTGTAGATTTACTCTTTATAGTGCTGTTCAGAATAATGTCATTTCTTCTAAGTGACATTATGATCAGTGAATCAATTGCATGCTTCGAGACATGTTCAGAGAAACAGGTTTAGGATGCTGTGTAATTGCTCAAACTGTGAAACGCAAGTGAGATATGACAGTTTGTTGATGATGGGATATGAGAAGGTTTAGGTGTGAAATCGCAGAGAATAGAGTTGGATCTAGGTTGTAGATTTCATGCAGATATTTGGTGTGTAATGAGCTCCGGCCATCTGTCACTGCTAAAAATTGATTTAGCATGACGAGATGGGGGAAAAAAAGTATTTACTTCTTTTTGTGTGGGAGAGGTACAATAAATAAAGGGGGTGCTGGTACTGCGGTACATCTTTTCCAGCTCAAAGGATTGGTGCAAGGCCACACTTTGTACTTTCAGTCTAATTTCTCCAACACAGGCTCATTCTGAAAACGTAGTCCCACGTATGTTTCTGGAGAGCGCACATTATGTAGTCAGAGATACGTATGGCTGCATTTCATTTTTTAAATGAACGTTACGGTGTGGTATGACGCTGTTCCTTTTCGCGTTTACCAGCTTACTGCTTACTTCCGTGTGGACGACTTTCCTGCTGCAATCAGTTTGTCCCGTTAGCTTGCCATGTTCGTCGGCGGACTTGAGACACAGAGAGGAGTTGACCACCAGTAAATAACATGGTGAGAATGTGGTAAAATTAGGGCTGTCAATTGATTAAAAAAATTAACTAATTAATCACACTTTTGTCTGTGATTAATCATGATTAATCACGAAAAACCGTATTTATTACAGAAATAAAAACACAGGCATGTAAGTGCCATTTAAATTTTAAAACAATCAATGCCAATAACAAACAAAAATTATTTCCATGTTGGATTCTAAGTGAACTACAAAAAAATCCAAAATACAGGCATTGCAAATATGGAAATTGGAAAATTATAATAACAAAGTATTGAATACAAACAATTGTTTTCATTGTAAAGTTGTTTTGCAAGTTGAGAACATTAATTATAAAGTAGAAACAATTTTGCTCAGTCCTCCTTAATATTTTAGTAGTTGCTAAGACAGTGCAGTCTGTTGACATGTGGCCTAAGAGTGAGAAAAGTCTCTCACAAGCAGAATCACCGAATCTGCATGTGAATTTCAGTGCTTAAATTCTGTCCACTTGTGCTGTGACAAGGACGCAAGAAGAACCAAGGGGTACATCAAAGTCACGCACTAAAGACTATAGGCTAGACTTCTTACATGGACTTTGCTCACGCCATCTCTAAACATTAAATTCTAAACTGCTTTGAGCGACTGTCTGCGATGTTAGGCGTATAGTCTTGTTGTTAGGATATCCACACATACACAAACACTCTCTCTCTTACACACACACACACACACACACACACACACACACACACACACACACACACACACACAGACAACGCGGGCAGTACAGCGAGCTCACACGGTATAAGCGACTCCCTTCAGAGTCATCAACGCGCACGGTCGCGTTCATCATCGCGCTGCCCTCAACCCGAAAGTGAAAAAGAAAGTGACCGGTTCGCGGATAAACGTGCGGACCGGGAGGGAGGGAGTAGGTGTCGCGGATTAAGCTGGATTTATACTTTCACCTGGCGCCGCATCGCGCGCCTCCGCTGAATGCACGCGCACCTCGAGGCTTTTATACTTGCCGAGGGAGGGGGTAGGTGTCGCGGGGGGTTCGCTCACTATTCTGCCGCCCTTCTCGGCCGCCTCTGTGGACGCACCGGCCCTGAACACAAGTCGGCCAGAACAGGAAATAAGAAAAAACTACCACTGCGTTAAACGCGTTAATTTTTTTAACGCGATTAATATTTCAAATTAATCGGCGTGCGTTAACGCGCTAATTTTGACAGCCCTAGGTAAAATCTGAAAACGTGGTAAAAATGAGATGATGGCTTTTCTTTTTTTCTGGCTTGCTTTTGAAAATTGTTGGTTGGGTTTAGGGAAGGAGGAGGGTGGGTCAGTCGATTGGTCTGTCAGTCAGTCTTTCAGACAATTGACAGCGGCCTCTGGTGGGTTTACGCGAGAACAGCTGGCACGAATGGCACTCAGGAGAGAAATTTAAGATCTCAAAAAGCATACATAGCGGCCTCTCGTGAGTTCGCGAAAACAAAAAGTGCAAAAAGACGTACCTCCCGTAACGTAATTCGCGGCCTCCAGAAATATCCATGGGACTACGTTTTCAGAATGAGCCTGGGTTGAATTTCTCTCTGTTTGGCAAGAACCTAAAACAGTCCAACACTCTTGTTTGTTTTTTTGCTATAGCTTTGAGAGGTTCACATTGTGGAATGTATTACTAGTATCACTTTGATCGTCATGGGAACAGGTTTGTTATAGTTATGTGCATAAAGATAGATTGTCGTAATGAATGCAAACAGAACTCTGCAATGCATTTATTTATGTGTAATTAAATTTTATCTCTGCAACTCGTCTCCTGGCAGCCCTGTCACAGTCTCTGCCTCCAAGCGATCCCATATGCCACCAGACTGCCCGTTCACATTATAGTGGTCTACCGCATCATTCAACGCACTTAAGCTGCAGATGCGATTCATTCATCTCTTGGCCCGTGTGCCTTATTCTTGACATCCATCAGAGCTGACATCAAGCTGGCATTATAGAAGTGGCACCACAGGCGTGAACAGTTTTGGTTCAACATTGTAGTCTGGTGTAAATTACATGTAATGTACTTTTTTCATGTAACTAATGAAGTAACACATTACTTTTTTCATTTCCAAAAAAGATCTTACTTTAAGATATTAAAAAAAGTAAGAGTTACAGTTTAAAAAGACTAATGGCAGTACTTTGTTTGTCATTCCCTTACAGACAGCTCTCCTTTCCCTGTGTCGTCACCATGACGTCAGATTGACGGTGTACCCCATCGTCGTGGGGATGCTGCATTTTGTTTGGAAATGAAAATTGGGTTGACATTTGAACTCAACAGCAGGCCAACGTCAATGCCCAACATCCAACCTAAAGTCAACCAAATATCAACGTCTAATGATGTTACAGCTGGAAGTTGTGTGGATGTTACCACTATGACATCTGAATAAATGTCAGTATTTGACGTCAATATGATGTTGGTTTAAGATGTTGGCTCGACGTTGGATTTTGGTCACTTTCTAACACAACCTAAAATCGACTAAATATCAATGTCATTTGACGTCATTATTGGACATCAAAATAACGATGTCCCTAGACGCTGGCTAGACATTGAATTTTGGTCACCTGACGCCATGACCTAAATCTAACATAATATTAATGACTTATGACATGGTGTGCCCGCTGGGCAATAGCTAAATGCACTGCAGAATATTACGTAAATTACATGTATATGCATCAGCTATTATAGCGTAATAATACTCACTACTCTTGAGTACTTTTGAAAGGGCTTTTTACTCATACTTTGAGTAATATTTACAACAGATACTTTTACTCTACTTGTACTACATTTTTAGGCAAGTAATGGTACTTTTACTTGAGTATGATTTTTCAGTACTCTTTCCACTACTGGATAACAGTGCTGTTGAAGCACATACCTGTATCTGTAAGCCTAAACTTAATGTAAACTGTCAACTTTTGACTTAAATCTGATTGGCTCATTGGAATGTTGTTCCAGGATCAACATAGATGAAATCACATCAACCCGGCCAGAAGTTTACCTCCTTCATATTGCAATTTTTGTGTAAAAGGGCATTACATTTTTCAAAAATATATGTTTTTTATATATTATTATACACAAGTATGGCCAGGCCAAATGGAAAAAAGTGATGTAAAGCATTACTTTCCTTAAAAAGTCATTCAAAAGTAATGAAAAAGCAATGTAAAGCAAACACTATTAGTTCATTCAGAAGTACACAATATACTTCTTTTAAAAATAACTTTCCCCAAAACTGGTCTGGAAAATCTACATGGGGCAAGATGGTTTAACACCTATCAAACCTCATCATCTCTCTATCTTATTATACGGGGCTATAAAAACAGATGCAGCTTCCTCAACTCCACTCCTCTGAGTTGTATCCTTCTGAGTTCCATCCACTCCCTCCTCTGCCTATTCTACGATGACCCTGGCCATATTTAGGCATGGATTTTATCACGGATCATTCGGCATCAGGCTTCTTTTCTTGCTTCCTTGTGTGGACAAGTTTTTCCATGTTTTGGCACTGAAGTTGTGGCCTACTGTGAGGTGTAGCGTTTGATGAAGATCCTCAGAAATTACTTTACTTCAGTACACATAAAAGTGTAAAGCCTGTACAAATAGTCCACAATAAATGTGGAACGTTATCGAGTACAAACCATTTAATTTACTATGAATTTTATGTCATTCATGTCAGCTGATAAATCTAGTAATAAAGCTAATAATTGACTTTTAATCAGATGTTTCCCAGTACTGGGTTGCAGCTGGAAGAGCATCTGCTGTGTAAAACGTGCTGTATAAGTTGGCGGTTCATTCCGTTGTGGCGACCCATGATGAATAAAGGGACTAAGCCAAAGGAAAATAAATGAATGTTATTACGCTGCTGGCTTGCTGCCAGTCACTTGCTGCATTGCTTATCATGATTTTGAGGATTGATAGATCTGTCCTTCACAACAAACATGAGCACAAGCAGTAGTGTCAGATCAGTTCATCCGGATATTTTAACCAAATTTGCCAGAGATCAGGGTTTCCTTCAGACCTAATAAAATGTTTTTTTAAATACGTCCCAGGAGAAACATTTTTTGCAGTTTTTGTTTTCAAGAGTTCACACTTAGTTGATGATTGATAATGAAGCGTATTTTGGCATGCTGTCCCGGGAGAGAGCCCTGAAGGGCGAAAGGAGAGTTTGAGCTCAGGTCTCGAGAACTGTGGAGATATCTGGTGAATAGTTGTCTTTAGGATGTTATTTTGGAGTAGTCAATTTACTTATGGTGCATGTCTCTGAAAGGTGGGAGGAAACAAGGGAGCCCAGGGGAAACCCCCGTGAACACGGAGAGAACATGCAAACTCCACACAGAAATGCCGACTAGCCCAGACAGGGGCAGAAAGTGCGATGTTCCAGCTGTGAGGCAACAGTGCTAACCACTGGGCCGCCGTGCCACCTTGTCAGAGAAGGGGTGGTGTAGGGGTGGAGTGAAAATCTCTGGTTATTTATGGTGTGTTAGTAATCATCTGATTGGTGCAAGATACTGAGCTGATTCGGTGCCACCTGTATTTAATCATAAGCACGTGATCCTCTCAAAATTAGTTTATAAATAAACCACACTTCATGAATTCACCAGAGGCTGCTGTGTACTCATTTTCAGATCTCAAATTTCTCAAATTTACCAGAGGCTGCTGTCGACTGACTGATTGACTGACTGACTGACTTAGTGATCAACTGACCCACCTTCCTTCTTCCCTAACCCCAAACAATAGTGTTTTCAAAAGCACAGATTGACCCACCCACCCACTTCCCTAAACCCAACCGACAGTTTTCAAAAAAAAAAAAAAAAAAAACACCCTCACCTATTTTATACCACATTTTAAGATTTAACCTCATTCTTACCCTGTTATTTACTTGTTTATTTTATTTTGGCTTCTGTTTTTGTCTTAGCTGCTTTCTGGAACCATTCTTTGCCAGACTCTAACCCCGTCATCGTGATCAACTCCTCTCTGCGTCTTAAGTCTGCCAACGTACATGGCGAGCTACTGGACAAACTGGTAACAGCGGGAAAGCCATCCATATAGAGGTAAGCAGTCAGCTGGTAAGCGCAAAAAGGAACAGCATTATACCGCCCCATAGTGTTTGTTTTAAAAACTAAATACAGCCATGCGTACTTCTGGATACATAAATTGGCAGAAATGTATATAGGGGTAGGTTTTCAAAATGAGCTTATGTCGGTTGTTTGAATACCTTCCATGTCATTTCTCACTTTTATGTGAAGCAAATGATTATCTTTGTGTTTGAAATTTGGTATACATAAACTTGCCTTGCAGTGAAGCTAAAATATACAAAAACTACATCATTATGTCGATATGCTATAAATTCTTATGAAGGCATTATCAAAAAGTCTTCTAATATCTTCAACTGCTGCATGTACTGTACCTAGCTGCTGCAGACACAATTGCCTGGACCCAATTGGACCCATTTGCCACTGTTAAATAAGGTCAACATTGATGAAAAAAAAAAAGAGATGAGTTTGGTTGATTCTGTCATGATCACACACACAAAACAAGATGAAAATAGGATTCAAATGCAAGTGAGTGGTGTTTATTAAAACAGCAGTGGCTGTAAGCAAATGTGTCAAACACAAACTCCTAAAGGAGCTGAGTCCAGGATAAAGGGCAAACTAACAAAACAGCAACATGGACTGCAATGATCTGATAACAACCCCAAAAACCCAGGTCCATTTATGAACAGGTAAACAAGCTGCAGCTGGTGTTCGCAGATGAACAACAGTTGATGAACAACCAGCTGTAAAACGGTGAACACAGACACCCACCCAAGCACATGGTCACTTGGACACACAACAAAACAAAAGAATGAACACATTAACCCTGGCTCCATGAATTGTGACAGATTCAGTATATTAGCTCAGTATGTTTTAAAGATGCCCACAGAGTGAAATGGCTTGTCATAAAGGGACATCGAGCGAGGTATGAAGAACGAACCCCTGCTCCATGAAGGCATTTTATCAACATTATTTTAAAACCTTAATTATTCATTCATTCATTTTTCTTCGGCTTAGTCTCTTTATTCATCTGGAGCCACAGCGAAATGAACCACCAACTTATCCAGCATATGTTTGATGCCCTTCCAGCTGCAACCCAGTACTGGGAAACATCCATACACTCATATTCGCACACATACGCTATGGCAATTTAGTTTATTCAATTCACCTATACCGCATGTTTTTGGACCGTAGAACATGCAAACTCCACACAAAAATGCCCGGCCCAGCCAGGACTCGAATCGGTGACCTTCTTGCTGTGAGGCGACAGTGCTAACCACTGAGCCATCGTGTCACTATAACCTTAATTAATCTGTCTATATTTAAATCTCGGGGAGCAAAAAGAAAAACAAAAAAACAGAGTGCACCTTTAAGACATCTGTTTCGCAATGTGCTGAGCAGCAAGTCGCAGAGCTGAATCTATCTGGCTGGATGCTCAGTGCAGTGGGGCATTTGCCAAGTCTCTGCTCCTACTTCTCCCACCCAAATTATGCAGCATGAGGAAGGAAGTAAAAGTATAATACCAAAAAAAAAAAAAATGATGTCCTGAAGTTTCCTGCAAAAGTATTAATTGGATGACCATAATCAAAGTTATGCATAATTATAGCTAGTGTCTGAAAGCACAATCATTGAGGCTTTGTGTGAAATGGGAAACTAGAGTTCAGAATCTGCACTATATTAAAGGGATAGTTCACCCAAAACTGAAAAGTGTCTGATCATTTAATTACCCTTTACTCTTTACAATCTTGTTTGAGTTTCTTTTGATCACAAAATAAGCTACTTTGAAAAATGTTGGGAACCTGTAACCGTTAACATCCATAGTATGTTTTCCCTACTATGGAAGTCAATAGTTACAGGTTTTTATATTATTCTTACATTCAAAATATCTCCTTTAGTGTCCACCAGAAGAAAGAAACTCTTAAAGGTTTGCAAATGGTGAGTAAATTTTCATTTTGGCGTGAACTATCCCTTTAAGTCCCATTTAACTGGGATTTGTTTTTAGTCTGGGAAGAAAGACCATATCTTTGGTATACATTTGGCAAAGATGAGAATTAAATTGATGAATTTCCCATTGAATACATTTTTAGTTTTAATTTATTACTTTTATGACTTAATTGCTAAATCCAATGGCTCACATCATATTGGAAAAACCATTAGCATTCCTTTCAGATCTTGTGTTAGAGTAAAATTAATTTAAAAGCAATATATCAATGGTAACAAGATAAACCATAAAACTGAGGGTCGAGACAGAAAGAGAGAGAGGGAGAGATGGAGGGGGTGGGGCTTCGTGTCTTTTGTTGATGCTGCTGCATGAGACTGTATTCACTTCTGCCCATGGGATGCTGAGAGAGACTCTTCATAACACAGAGACCTACAGTATATCACCTCATCACCTTTTCCATTCATTTTTGCAGTTTATTATTAATAAGAAGATGGGAATTTGGGAATATACTCTTTATTTCACCACCACATGCTGCCTATGGAGTGGTAAGGAACCCTTTAGATAGTTGATTATGAAATATCCATGAGCTTTGCTGAATTATTGTCTTTTTATTGCTTCATTAAAGTTTCCTGCATGACAATACAGTGTTTTCTGATTAAGTATTGCAAATCTGCTCAGATCCATTTCAAGTTCTCCTGTGGCGTAAATGAAATTGATGTTTTGAGGATTATTTATATGAGGATACAAGCCAGAATAGAAGTTGGGGTTAATGAGTGCGATTTTTGTTTTTGTGCTGGGTCATGGCTTTAAGTGGGCAGTTTACATTAGCAATTTTTAACGTAGACTTTATGGGTTAAATCTGCTTTGCTCAAGAGTCAGTTTATCTTATTTTTTTTTCTAACAGCTGTGGCTTTTATAATTATGGTTTTGCTCTGTTACCCCTACAGTAATTCGTTTTCCAGAAAGTCTCTGGCTGCAATCTCATTAGAGCCCCCTAAACTGAATTTGTACACTGGATGCTTTGTGTGCATTATACAGTAGTGTCTCTGATACTGTCAAGAGAGTCTGGTTCTCTTGTTTCTGAATTCATCTCTCATGAATAACAGGTGTCTTTTTGAATGAAGAAAATGCCCGGTGTAATCTAGAGGACGTCTTTGTGGAATTCGATTATGAATAGATTTGATCCAGAGGGAATTCGATTACAAGAACATCCCTTGTCCTGCTAGAAGAGAAAAGGCAGTGACTGAACTTTGAGGGAAAAATGCTAGAGTCATTATGAATTGCCTTTTATTATGAAAAGAAAACATCTCTGCAGTTTGGTGGCCAGATTTGGCAAAACTGAAATCAACACAGGCTCATTCTGAAAACGTAGTCCTATGTACGTTTCTGGAGATTGCACATTATATAGTCATGTGGTATGTGCAGGATTTGCATGTGGTAAATGCAGGATTTGCACAACAGCAGTAACAGGTAGTAGACCAGGGATGGGGAACAGGGGGTTGGAAGGGGGGCTATGGTATATTAATTACCGATAACACTTTATTCTGATGGTCCATTTGAGTATTAGTAGACTGTCTACTTAATATCTGTTGATACTGACATTCAACAGACATTTAACTGAGTATAAAATTTGCAAGTACATGTCAACTTACACTAACCCTAACCCCAAGCTAACAGTTTACTTAGAATCTAATGAGAATTAGTTGGCATGTAGATCCAATGTAACTTAGACTTAACAAACGGACCATCAAAATAAAGTGTGACCTAATTACCCATCCCTGCCAACCTGATTTCACCAAGTAGGACATGTTCCTGGATTCATCTATGTTGATCCTGGAGCAACATTCTAAATCAGCCAATCAGAATTAAAGGATACATTTACAGTTTATGCTGTTTAGGCTTATGGTTAGGGTTATGCACTTCTACATGATTGTTATTCAACTGTTATTCCCGTCTGATTTTGGTAATAATTTACAGTTATGGTTGGGTTTAGTGGTAGGGAATAGGTATGTATTACATTTTCCAACAAAAACGATGTTCCAGGATCAACATAGATGTTAATCCAGGATTGTACTTGGCAAAATCATGATGTGCTTCCCAACCCATCTCCAACTCCCTGGTGTCCCGCAATTTTGAAGACAAATGTTGCATGTATGTAAGGAAGTGATGGAAACTGATTTATTTGCAAATGTTGTCTATCCGAACCAAATTAGCATCTTTGGATAGAAACATAGGTAGGGACTTTCATACTATACTTGGAATGTCAGGGGCTGCTGGTTTCAAACAATCTTTAAAATATCTTGAATTACGTTCAACAGAAGAAAGACATTGTTAAAAGCCTAGAACCAAAATGTTCATTTTTGAGTGAACTAGCCCCTTAAGAAAAGTGGTTGAGTCCAATCAGTCAGACTTCCTGGTGGAGATTTAATCACTGAAACCCAGCAGAAAAGCTTTGATGAGAGTTTCGGATCAATAGACGCACATCCAAATGAGCTGGAGCAGCTGCCTCTGTTGATTTGCCAGCATTCCCCTGAATATCTCATTCACTCCGTGCTGTATTCCTCTTCTGTAAGCGGTTAGCGGTATGGATTGAGTCAAGGTTGAAACTCTGCAACCGTGTCACATTGTTCATTCTCCGACAGTGTCACTTCAGGGGGAGCATCAGAGGAGACTCTATAGAGACCTGATGAAAGATTATAACCCGCTGGAGAGACCTGTGTTCAATGACACCCACTCACTCACGGTGTATTTCAGCATGAGTCTCATGCAGATTATGGATGTGGTAAGTTTACAGATTTACTAATTTAAAATAGAATCACTCAACACCTGTTTTATGAAAGCCCACATAAATTTGTTCCTCTAGCTGCAGGTTACAATCAGGGTTGTCAGGTTTTCGCAAACAAAACTAGACCAATGATCAATCAAAACTAGTTGAAAATAAGTCTAATAGCCAATCAAAACTAGCCCTATAATATCAAAACTCAAAACATGCCACCGTCTATTATAAAATACATATTTTACATCCCTATTTATTCCATGGTCTGCTGAAATTCTTGATTCTGATTGGCTGGAGGGTGTGCATTATTGTCGTTGAAACGCACAGGTAGTTCCAGTCAGTTTTGATCACAGTTCGAAATAAATGTGCTTCTCCCAAACGTTTACAGTTACTATAGCACCTTACATGTGCTACACAGAAAACCAATGAGGGCTATTAATGGCAGACGGGAAATCCTCAAAATTAGGAAAATACTCATAAACTATGCCACAAAATCAAGTTATAAGAGTTTTTCAAGCGAGAATGTAGTTATTTTAAAGTCAAATTGGCAGTTTGTGTGTAAGAAAAGCGCGTTTTTAAAAATGTTAAAAGCTCAGGGCGGTCAGCGGCAGCTCGGCGAACGACTCCCCCCCGAGGGAAGCTGTATATTGGACAGAACATCTCAAGAGGTGACACTGTGAAAACTGAGGCAAGAGTTGTGAAGATATCACAGAAAATATTACAAGCTTTCGAAGATGGCAGTATAAACATTTTGTAAACCTAGGAACGACCATTTGTCACACTTCATGTCTCAGTAGACTGGGGAACAGTGAATTAAATTTTACACAAATGACATTGAGAATGTTAGAGATAGACGTCTATGATTAAAGCCTTACTGTAGATTTTTTTCCAAATTTTGACCCTGGACCACAAAACTAAGACATATGTGTGGAAATAGCCAAAAATACAATGTATGAGTCCAAATTATATATATTTTTAATTTATTTCATACCAAAATCTATTGAATATCATGTCTACACTGTAAAAAGATATTAGTAAATTAGCTTTTTTCCATATTTTTTAATTTCCCTCCGGTTATTTATGTTTTTGAATTCATTTATGGGACTTTGATCTTTTGTTCAACAACTTTTAACATTGAAAAGTTGAAGTGACTTTTATTAACATCTTTAATAGTTAAAAGTGATATATTGTCTGGGTTGGTGTGGTATAATATGGTACAAAAACCTTGTTTTAAACTACCAGTACATTTTCTGTTATTTTAAAGACTTATTTCTCTATATATTATTTATTTCAAACTAATAAAATGTCAGTAAAAGTCACTTTGTTAAACTGTAGAGTGGAATATTTAACATCAAAAGTCAACAGAGCAGAGATCAAGGTCCCATAATGCAATTCACAACTGTAAATAAACAGAGAACACTAGTGAATCACAAAATACTGGTAATGAACAGATATATTTTACAATGTGCTGTGAGGAAATTTTTGTAATTTCCTTTTTGTATTTCCATTCAAATTAAACTATTAATTAGTATTTAGGCAATGCAGTGGCACAGTAGGTAGTGCTGTTGCCTCACAGCAAGAAGGTCGCTGGTTCAAGCCTTGGCTGGGCCAGTTGGTGCTTTTGTGTGGAGTTTGCATGTTCTCCCTGAATTCACGTGGGTTTCCTCAAGGTGCTCCGGTTTCCCCCACAGTCTAAAGACATGTGCTATAGGTGAATTGGGTAAGCTAAATTGTCTGTAGTGTATGAGTGTGATTGAATGTGTATGAATGTTTCTCAGAGATGAGTTGCAGCTGGAAGGGCATCCGCTGCGTAAAACGTGCTGGATAAGTTGGCGGTTCATTCCGCTGTGGCGATCCCGAATTAATAAAGGGACTAAGCCAAAAAGAAAATGAATGAATGAATGAATATTTAGTATTTATTGCTAAAAATGGAATTTGGACAACAGTAAGAGTGATTTTCTCATTCAGATTCCAGATATTCCAATAGTTTTATATATATATATATATATCTGCCAAATATTCACCAATCCTGACAAATCATAAATTAATGGAAAGCTTGTTTATTCAGCTTTCAGATTAATTCAGAAAATTTACCCCTGTGACTGGTTTTGTCGTCCAGGGTCACAGTTAAAAAACATTATTTCTGTCTTTTTGGACTACTAAATGTATTGCTGGTAAGAGTTTTGTGCTTTGAGAAACTGGCAAGTTCTTATGCAATAGTAAAATCCATTAAACACTTTTATCCTTTATAGCCCTTTTCCCCCCATTCCTGTCAAAAATGAAATATGGCATTACTCTGACTGAGGTCAGAAAAGTCAGTTGAATTTAAGCATAATTAATTTTAATTTGCAGTAAAATTCACGACTTATTAGTCCAACATCTAACAGTTAATCAGCTGGCTCGACATTAATGCCTTAAAGGGGCTATAAATAATCATTTTCTTTTATTAAATTATAATTTTGTATTGCTGGAGTTTGACTCTTGTAACAAATCTTCCCTGGTTTTCCTAAAACCTGTAGACTGATTTGTATTTACAGGACTTGGGAAGCTTTTGTCTTAACAATCCAAAGAATGTGGCTTACCGGCCAGCAATACGGAGCATCACACAGCATCATAGGGCATTAATATTAGGTTAGATTTACAGTAGGTTGTGATGTGGGATAACCAAATTCATTGTCTAGCAAGTGTCTAAGGACAATGTTATTTTGATGTCCAATAATGACATCAAATGACGTTGATATTTGGTTGATTTTATGTTCTGTTGGAAAGTGACCAAAATCCAATGTTGAGCCAACATCAATTCACTTTTATAAGAATGCATCTGTTTCCATCTACAGGATGAGAAGAATCAAGTTCTTACGACCAACATTTGGCTACAGCTGGTAAGAGTCACTCATTGATCACAGTATGACAGGGCTCATCAGTAATCCAGTCTAACGGTCATGTTCATTTAGCGAAGACCTCTCTGTGGCTCTGTTATTAATAGCTGAAGGTTAATGACTGTGAAGGTAATGTGATGAAGTCGTCTGTGCTTCCATGAAAAATAATTGCCTCAACATCAATGCAGATTCAGCTGAAATTAACATTAGATGTAGCATGACATCCACAACTGCTTAGAAAACTAAACAACTGCATCATTTCTGGCTTAGAGCTTTCATCTTGTTTCTAGTCCAAATATCTATAAATCCTAGAATCAAGAAGCATTTTCTTGACAGGTCTTTTCAGAAATAATGTCAAAATTGAGTGAGTTTTTCCTTAAAACAAGAAGAAAAAGAAACAAAACGGTCACTCTTTACAATGAGGTTCATTATTTAATGTTAATTAATACATTTACTAATATGAACAAACAATGAACAATATATTTACCACAGTATTTGTTCATGTTAGTTAACGTTAGTTAATGAAAATACAGTTAGTTTGTTAACTCACAGAGCATTAACTAATGTTAACAAGCATGGACTTGGATGTTAATAATGCATCAGTAAATGTTCAATTATGATTAATAAATGCTGTACAAGTGTTGTTCATAATAAGTTCATGTTAGTAAATGCATTAACTAACGAACCTTATTGTAAAGTGTTACCCAAAAATCTGTTATTGGGGTAAGCAAAATAATCTAGTTTTCGCTTAAAACAATAAGATTATTCTCCTTACCCCAATGGTAGATTATTTTGCTTGTTAAGGAAAAACTCACTTAATTTTAACTTATTATTTCTGAAAGCAACATCTGTCAAAAAACTGCTTCTTGATTCTAGAATTTGTAGATATTTGAACTAGAAACAAGCCAAAAACTCTAAGTAAGAAAATGATTTTTTGCAGTGTGTTATTGCTTTTCATGCAGCTAATATTTATTGAGCAGGTTATCAATTAATGAACACTCACTTCAGCACAATACTACACCATAAAACAATTAACCATACTTTAGCTTTCAAAACATGGGTGATTTGGGATTATGGGATCTTGATCTTTGCACTGACAAAGTGCCAAGGTTTAGCAAAGTGCCATAAATTAAAACTTTTTTTTTGTATTGTCAATACCTTATTAATGATACAAAATAAAGAAATAAATAAAAATAATAATAAAAAAAAAAAAACAGATAATAAGCTTCCAGTGCTTTTTTGTGTTATTGTATCGATTTATTTCTATATATGTTAATTCCCATACACCTACAGTTGAAGTCAAAATTATTAGCCCTCCTGTATATATTATTTTTCAAATATTTCTCAATATTTCTCAAGAGATATTTAATGAAGCAAGGAAATATTCACAGTTTTTCATCTGGATGAAGTCTAGAAGAAATTATTAGCCCTCCTGTCAATTTATTCAAATATTTCCCAAATGATATTTAACAGAGCAAAGAAAAAATATAGTTATAATTTCTAAAGATGTATAATAGTTTTAATAACTCATTTCTAATAACTGGTTTCTTTTATCTTTGCCATGATGAGAGCACATCATATTTCACTAGATATTTTTCATGACACTTTTATACAGCTTAAAGTGACATTTAATGACTCACTGTAACTAGGCAAGTTAATTAAGCAAGTTATAATTAGGCAAATCATTGTATAATGATAGTTCGTTCTGTGGCCGATCCCCCCCAAAAAAAATCCTTAAGGGGGGTTAATAATATTTACCCTAAAATTGTTTTAAAACATGAACTGCTCTTATTCTAGCTGAAATAAAACAAATAAGACTTTCTCTGAAAGAAACATAAAATACTATGAAAACAATGCCTTGCTCTGTTAAACATCATTTGTGAAATATAAAAACAATAATAATAATAATTCACAGGAGGACTAATAATTTTGATTTCAACTGTATATATACAGTATTTTAAGCATTAATATCTATGTTTCAGCTGACTGTCTGTTTTTCTCTTGATTTTAGTACTGGTATGACTACTATCTTCAGTGGAACGCCTCAGAATATCCTGGAGTAACCAATGTAAGGTTTCCTGACAGTCAGATCTGGAAGCCTGATATCTTACTTTATAACAGGTTTGTTCTGTACACAGAGGGTTTGGGATATCATTAGCTTTTCAAGAAAAGTGTTACATAAAAAGACGAAGCATAGCTTTTCACGTGCAATGTCAAGAGTAGTCAATTGCCTGGAAAGAAGTGCTGGTGAGAGATAATGGACACTGAGTTTGCACTACGCCATGAAAAACAAAGCTTTAGCCTCGTTTGTCCCTGTCTACTGGAAATGCTGAATTAGCTTCAAGTGAATCAGACACTGTAAATGCAAAGTATGTCACTATCTGGAGGTTAGATAAATCAGGTCAGTGAATCACTAATTGGAAACAATTAAATTGTATTTACTGAAAAAACCTAAATTTGGTTTAGTAGCCTGGAACATCCTAAACTTTTGAGACTGAATTTCTTATCCTCAAACAATCGTCTATTATTTGAAATATAATAAATTTTGAGAAAGCACATTTCCACTACCTGATAAAAATTTTGTTGTCAATCCCAGTTGTAAGAGCAACAAATAATAACTTGACTTCTAGTTGATCATTTGGAAAAGTGGCAGAAGATAGATTTGTAGATTTGATCTGTTGAACTGCATCCAAATCATCACAAATACTGCAAAAGACCTATTGGAACTCAAGTGGACTCGAGATTCTCACGGAAATCAGTCACATTTGGTGAAGTTAAAATTATGGTTTGGGGTTTCATTCACTATGAAGATGTGCAAGAGAACTGCGGAGTGGATGGCAACATCAACAGTTTGAGGTATAAAGACATTTGTGCTGCCCATTACATTGCAAACTACAGGAGAGGGCAAACTCTTCAGCAGGATAGTGCTCCTTCTCATACATTGCATCCTCAACAAAGTTCCTAAAGCAAAGAAGGTCAAGGTGCTCCAGGATTGGCCAGCCCAGTCACCAGACATAAACATTATCGAGCATGTCTGGGGTAAGATGAAGGAGGCAATGAAGATGAATTCAAAGAACCTTGATGAACTCTAGGAGTCCTGCAGGAACACTTTCTTTGCCATTTCAGATGACTATGACATTTCATTATTTCTGTTAAGTGACAAGACTTTTGTCTAAGCAAAGTCAGACGTTACTGTCCTAATTAAATAATAAAAAATCAAGGCATAGTCATATTTTATTTTGGTAAAATAAGCGTAACCTAGAGGCGTTTGCCTTTCATATAAGCCACCTCTGATACCATACGATCAACTAGAAGTCAAGTTATTATTTGTTGTTCCCAGAACTTGGATAGGTGACAACATTCTTCAGGTAGTGTACACTCTCAGAACAAATGGTACAATGTTGTACCAAAGAAGGTACAAACCCTTGTCACTGGGGCAGTACCTTTTTATAGGACAGAATTGTACCTTAAGAAAAGAAACAAATTTGTACCTTTTAAGGTCATGATTTGTACCATGGGAAACCAAAATGTACCTTTGTATTTAAAAACCTGCAGATACAATATTGTATACTTTGTTAAAGGTACCACCATAATGACAAGACACTTTAGACCTTAACAGTGTCACAAATGCTTACCAAACATTTATTAAAATGTTTAGTTTACAATACAGTTTTATGTTTTACCAGTTGTTTTGTATTATTGTATTATAGAACAAAAAAAATATGTTTATAAGCATCTTTAAACATATAATTTTAAATGATGATTCTTGTTTTAATATGGAAACTATTCATAAAAATCACTTTGCCTTTCCAGTCTTATTGTCATAACAATTGTGTACCTTCATTTCAGTTGTACCATAAAAGGCACAGAACAGTATCATAAGAGGTCTTTTCAGTACCATATAAGGTACAATTTTTACAAAGGTACAAAACTGTTCCTCAAGGAACATTATTTGTACCATTGTGTACCTTTTTTACTGAGTGTTCATAATCTGAACATTTATCAGAATACAGCATATAGAAGTTTAAGCTGACATTTCCCTGAAACCCTGCAGTCATTAGTCATGCAAAATAATTCAGTGCTGATTAAATGCATTTACTTTTGTATTGGACTAATCGGAAGCATTTCTAAGTGTTCCTCTGAGATGTTCATAAATTATGCTGGTGTTCTTTTTAGTTGAAATGAGTCATGCTTTTTCTTTTTCCCACAGTGCTGACGAAAGGTTTGATGCCACATTTCATACTAATGTGCTGGTGAACTCTTCTGGTGCCTGCCAATACTTACCGCCAGGTACTTTTCTTATAAGATTTAAGGTGCTAAGTCATTTTTACCACTTTGTCTATAGGGAAAAAACTAAACAAAGCAAAACATCGAAACCTTGAACATCAAAATGCTGCATGCTTCTTTTCTCAAAATGAGAAAAACATACAACAATAAAACACCAAACAGTAGATACTTTACACAGAGCCAATTCTCCATATAAGCAGAGTATGTACTGTACACTGTGTAGGGCCCCCAGAACATCAGGGCATGCCATTACAATTAAAGTCATAAACAGTGTGGGAAATTAGTATTGAGCACATCACCATTTCCCTCATAAAACATATTTCTAAAGGTGCTGTTGACTTGAATTTTCACCAGATGTTGGTAACAACCAAACAAATCAATATATGCAAAGAAAACAAATCAAGTTAGTTTACAAATTAAGTTATATGTAATAAAATGAAACAACATAGGGAAAAGGTATTGAACACATGAAGAAAGAGAGGTGTAGAAATGCAGTGAAAGTACTTACTCAGCAACCCTCTGCCGTTCGTCAGTATAAATTAATTCAGTCCAGCATCTACATTATCAGGATGATGAAGATGAAACCAGAGTGGACATTTCAGCAAGACAATGATCCAAAACACAGCCAAGGAAACTTTCAAATGCTTTCAGAGAACGACAATCAAGCTGTGGAATGGCCCAGCCAATCACCTGACTTGAATGCAATAGAGAATACAAAATAAAGATTTAGACGAGACCCACATAACATCAAGATTTTTACACTTTTTTTAAAGTGTAATTCAATTCACAAAAACAAACCTGCATCTATGTGTGTGGAGATACAATCCACCCAAAATTATATTTGTGTATTACTGATGCATAGTAACAATGAAGCTTTGAAGTGAAGGTTATTTATAAACTAATTTCGAGAGGATCACGTGCTTATGATTGTTTGCAGTCGGACCCGCATGATTTAATTTATGATTCACCAATCAGACAATTTCTAAGCCACTATAAATACCCTAAGTTCTATCTTCGTTTTGAAGAATCCTCCCTTCCTCCTCATTTCCTAGAAGGGTGGCACGGTGACCCAGTAGTTAGCACTGTTGCCTCACAGCAAGAACGTCACAGGTTCTAGTCCTTACCAAGCCAGCTGACATTTCTGTGTGGAGTTTACACGTTCTCCCCCTGCTCACGTGGGTTTCCCCTGGGTTCCCTGGTTTCCTCCCACCGTCCAAAAACATGCAACTTAAGTTAATTGACTAATCCAAATCAGCACCATAGACATGCTCCTAGTAAGTAGTTATCTCTTAAAAGCAATCACTATCTGTTCATTAGCTACTAAAGCAGGGGAGTTCTAGAGCTCTACCTGAGCTCAAACTCCCCTCGCCTAGCAAACGGGAGGGAGCCCCGGGCTCGAGGATCTTATGAGCTCAGGGCTCTCTCCCGGGACAGCATGCCAAACAAGGTTTATAATCAATCATCAGATGAGTGTGAACTCTTGAAACCACTTTCATTACTGGAGAGCACAATACATAGTGAACATACATTTATGAGCAAAAGTAATTTGTATTAGATTTTTTTAATTTTGTCCTATTTCAGCAATTCCATAGATCCATTTGTGGATTCCTCAAAAAAAAAAAAAAAAACATTTCGGTGAGCAGATAAATAAAGCAAAAATAAAGTATCTTTCCCTCAGTTTGAACATTATTATAATAATCTATGTCATATTTTACCACTTATTAATAAAGGGCTGTTCACCCAAAACTAAACATTGTTGTCACTTACTTGTCTTTATTTGTTCCAAACCTGTTTGAGTTTCCTTCTGTTGAACACAAAAGAAGATATTTTGAAGAATGTTGCTGGAATTCTATAACCATTGACTTTCATAATATTAGTTTTGGATGTGAATAGTTAATCATTTTAAGCTTTCTTCAAAATATCTTCTTTTGTGTTCAGCAGAATAAACAAACTCATAAAGGTTTAACCACTTGAGGGTGAGTAAAAGTGACTGTGTTTTGCGAATCTAAATGGTTCTTTATGGAACCAATGATGCCAATAACGAACCTTTAGTTTTAAGAGCGCACTTTACACAGCCTGTTTGGTTCTAAAGATTTGTCTCATTGATAAACTGTTTGTTGTGAATGGAGATTTGCCTGTGCTGTATTTACGTTTCCCCTCCGGTTTCTTGCTGTGAAAGCTGAACCAGGGCTCTAGCCCGAGATAAACATTTGATTCACGAGTAGATGTGCCCCTGGCAGTGAGTTTGTACTAAATTCTCTTTGCGGTGACATTGAAGAGATTGCCTTCCCTTGAACCTCCATAAAGCTTTGTCAGAAGCCTAGTTATGCTTTATGGCAAAAGAAAGCAATGAAACACGAATGGAAGATGATGTACTGAACAATCTGCGCTTCCAGCTAAATTACATACATATGTCTTCACAGGAACCTTCAATTTATGTTTCAGCATTTTATGTCCAGCTTATGTCGTCTCATTTATTTAATAGTTAGAATTGTTCGTTTTTATCACTGAGGGTTGTTTTATAATAAAAGCGGAAGTGATAGTAATGATAAATCTTTTTTTCTTTTTTTTTAAACTTTTTATTTATTTAATTTTTCAGTGTATTTTTTTACAGAACAACTGCTTCCCAACAATTTAACCCCTTACAGATTAGAGAATACATACAAAAAATAATAATGCAATTATAAAAAATCTAATAAAAAATAAGATAATAAATAAATAAATTAATTTAAAATAAATAAAAGGCATTGCAATCATAATTACTTTTTCAGGGGATACATGTACATCAAGTTACATTGTAGTTACCTCAAACTACAGTGGTGCTAGATTAAGTAACCTCTAAATAAACATCTAAATGTGTCGTAATACTTATCCACCTTTTCAGAAAAAAATCAGTGTTCATTTGTAGACATGCAGTCATTTCTTCCATCATATAGACCTGTTTTAGTCTCTGAATCCACTGAGCTACCTTTGGAGAACCTTCTACCATCCAATGTACTGTTATCATTTGCAGCCAGTCATAATATCCTTAAGACAAATCTTGTTTCTTCATTAAACATTTCTTTGGGTAGTGCTCCCAGTAAGCTGTAAAGATAATTCTAATGATAAATAATTGTATAATATTACAATTATGGCTTAAAGTGCTCATACAGTCGAAGTCAAAATGATTAGCCCTCCTGCGATTTTATTCAAATATTTCCCAAAATATGTATTTTTCGATAATCTTTTTTCTTCTGGAGACAGTCTTGTTTGATTTATTTTGGCTAGAATAAAAGCAGTTTTTAATTTTTTTAAGTATTTAAAGGTTAATATCATGAGCCTGCGTAAGCAATATTGTTTTTCTGATTGTCTACAGAACAAACCATCGTTATATAATGACTTGCCTAATTACACTAACTTGCCAAATTAACATAGTTAAGCCTTTAAATGTCACTTTAAGCTGAATATCATGGAAAAAATATCTAGTAAAATATTATGTACTGTCATCATGGCAAAGATAAAATAAATTAGTTATTAGAAATTAGTTAGTAAAACTGTTGTGTTCCTGTAAACAGAAATTGGGAAATAAAATAAACAGGGAGGGCTAATAATTCTGACTTCAACTGTATATGTGCAACTGGAAGATTTGTTTCATAATCGTCCCCTGAAACTGTTCCACGGCAGTCATAACACATTTCTGTTCATAGGGATCTTCAAAAGCACCTGCTACATTGACGTTCGCTGGTTCCCCTTTGATCTTCAGAGGTGCGATCTGAAATTTGGCTCCTGGACGTATGGAGGATGGTCTCTGGACCTGCAGATGATTGATGCCGACATCACAGGATACATCGCTAATGGAGAGTGGGACCTCGTGGGTAGGGTGACAGACTTCATTAACTACCAATGCTAGAACAGAATATAATGAAAGACCACTTAAAGAGAGTGCAGGTTCATGACTTTCAATATAGAAACGTCAGATTGTTTCTGACTTTCAGTTTGAATTAAGTTTTGTTTCAATCATATTTTGAAAAATAGAACGCTTAGTGAAGTTTATTTATAAACTAATTTTGAGAGGATCATGTGCTTATGATTGCTTGACGATTCCTAAGTCACTATAAATACCCTAAGTTCCATATCACAGCCATCTTCATTTTGAAGAATCCCCCCTTCCACCCCTACTCCTCCTCCTTTCCTAGATGGTGGCATGGTGGCCCAGTGGTTAGCACTGTTGCCTTACAGCAAGAACGTCACTGGTTCTAGTTCTTACCAAGCCAGCTGACGTTTCTGTGCAGAGTCTACACTTTCCCCCCGTGCTCATGTGGATTTCCCACAGGTTCCCCAGCTTCCTCCCACCGTCCATCTACCTGAGCTCAAACTCCCCTCTTGCCTTGCAAACGAGAGGGAGCCCCGGCCTCGAGGATCTTATGAGCTCAGGGCTCTCTCCCGAGACAGCATGCCAAACAAGCTTTATAATCAATCATCGGCTAAGTGTGAACACCTGAAATGTTGTTGGCAGATATGCTAAAATGCATGTAAAGTACTGAGAATTTTAGGTCTAGCTTATCATTTAATTTAGTTTCAATCATATTTTATTATGGTTTTCAAAAGTACACTTAATTCTGTTGACAGATATCCTAAAATGCTTGTAAAGCACTGTAGGCCATTGGGTTCACACCTTTTCAGATGAAGATACTTGTTTGCATATGAAACAAGCCACACAATCTATCAACGTCAATCTGTCAACATGATGTCAGATTGACGCTGTACTCCAATGTCTTGGGACATTGCATTTTGCGTGTAAATGAAAATCAGGTTGATGTCAGTACCCAACATCTCCAATGTTGGATAGACATTAGATTCTGGTCAGTTTTCAAAGCAACCTAAAATCAACATCTAATGCTGTTATAACTTGATGTTGTGTGGACGTTACCACTATGATGTCTATCAGACGTTGGATTTTGGTTGCCATACCTGACAAATAAATGATGAGATGTTGGCTCAACATTGGATTTTGGTCACTTTCCAACACAACCTAAAATCAACCAAATATCAACGTCATTACTGGACATCAAAATGAGGTTTTCCTTAGACGCTGGCTAGACATTTTGGTCACCCGACATCACAACCTAAATCTACACTATTGTCCAGTCCCTGGAGACATTCGTTCATCTTTAAAAACACTAACTAAAGTTAACAATTATTAAACATTCAAAGTCCTGAAAGTTCTTTATTTTGCTAAACACAAAAGAAGATATTTTGAAGAAAGCTTGAAATCTGTAACCACAAGCTGCATCCTAAATGACACAATATACACCAGGGGTGTCCAAACTCGCTCCTGGAGGGCCGGTGTCCTGCAGATTTTACCACCAACTTGCCTCAACACACCTGCAAAGATGTTTCTAGAAAACCTAGTTAGAGCTTGATTAGCTAGCCCAGGTGTGTCTGATTGGGGTTGACTCTAAACTTTGCAGGACACCGGCCCTCCAGGACTGAACTTGGACACCCCTGCTATACACTATGGACTTATGCACTATGTACTTCTGCACTTACACACTCAACAGCATAGTATATATGTAGATGGAACACTAATGTTTTTTTTACGGAAGCAGAAATTCAAACCGTTTCCCAGATGACATTTGACGGTTGCCAAATTAGTGAAATAAATGACCATAGTACCAAATAATACCTGCCATGAGTATAACCGCATTAACCACCAGGAGGTGCTATAATCACTCTTGTAGGAGAGTTTTTCTTTCACAATCCAAAAAAAGTTATGCAACATATGCACCTGACATCTCTGCCCCTTTCGCTATGTGAGCAAAGCAGCGGCTGTTGAATGTCCATCATTGGACACTTCATTTTACCAGCTGAATGACTGCAGCATTCGGGTAATTAAAGTTCACTTATTATTTTTAGAGTTTTCAGTGTGATTGCACTACTTACATTATTTATACTACAAAATGGAATAGAATGGTGCATAAGTATGCGATTTGGGTCTCACCTACAGGCTTCAATAATTTGTGTTTTTCTACTGTAGAAGTCAATGGGTTCAGGTATTAAGTTTTTTTTAAACATATTTTTTGTTGATGCATAATAAAAAAGAAACTCATAAAAGTTTGCAACCAACTGAAGGTGAGTAAATAGTGAGTACATTTGTATTTTTGGGTGAACTATCCCAAAAAGTGGGTAGAAGTGGGTAGCACAATTGCCTCACAGCAAGAAGGCCGCTGGTTTGAGCCTCGGCTGGGTCAGTTGGCATTTCTGTGTGGAGTTTGGATGTTCTCCCCGTGTTGGCGTGGGTTTCCTCCGGGTCCTCCGGTTTCCCCCTACAAGTCCAAAGACATGTGCTATAGGTAAATCGGGTAAGCTAAATTGTCCTTAGTGTATATGTGTGAATGAGTGTCTTTGGATGTTTTCCAGTGATGGGTTGCAGCTGGAAGGGCATCCGCTGCGTAAAACATATGCTGAATAAGTTGATGGTTCATTCCACTGTGGCGACCCCAGATTAATAAAGGGACTAAGCCAAGAATAAAATGAAAGAATGAATGATGGATCCCTTTAAGTGTACCACATTTTTTTGTTTTGTCATTTTTCTGTGTTTTTTTTATTGAAAACTGAAAACTGTTTACTTGAAGTTCTAAAAAAAATTTTTTTCATTTTATTTTGGTTTTACAACTATAAAAATATAGAGTAATGGCTGGAGTGGTCATCATTGCAAAAAAAAAAAAAAAAAGTAAAATGTAAATGATTTTAATACTGTAATATATATTGCAGAGGTTCCGGGTCGACGGAATGAGAGGTTCTACGACTGCTGCAAGGAGCCGTACCCAGATGTGACTTTCACGGTGGTGATGCGGAGACGAACGCTGTACTACGGTCTTAATCTACTTATTCCCTGTGTGCTTATCTCTACTCTGGCCCTGCTGGTCTTCCTGCTGCCTGCTGACTCAGGAGAGAAGATCTCGCTCGGTGAGCTACACACTCAATGCCTTTGCCATCCTTTTAAGATGTTAATTACGGTTAAAGTCAAAATGATTAGCCCTCCTCTGAATTTATTTTCTTTTTCAAATATTTCCAAATTATGTTTGACAGAGAAAGGAATTCTTCACAGTATTTCTTGTAATATTTTTTTCTTCTGCAGAAAGTCTAATTAGTTTTATTTTGGCTAGACTAAAAGCAGTTTTTAATTGTTTTAAAACCATTTGAAGCAATATATTTTTTGATTGTCTCCAGAACAAACCATCGTTTTACAATGAGTTGCCTAATTACCTTAACTTGCCTAACCTAATGAAACCTTTAAATTGCACTTTAATCTTGAAAATTGTATTGTAAAATAGTATGTACTGTCATCATGGCCAAGATAAATGAAATCAGTTATTAGAAATTAGTACAAACTAGTATTAGTAAAACAGGTGGGCTAATAATTCTGACTTCAGTTGTATGTCAGTAACTTTGGGTCATTCTTTTGTTATTTGTAATTATATAAACAAAAAACACCATTATTTGGAGCCTGAAAATTAATACTTTTTGGAAATAGTCTCTTTTTACAAGTTACCTTGAGTTAAACAGTTGAGTTTTACCATTTTTTATTCCATCGAGACGATTTTTCTGATTCTGATGGGAGCACTTTTAGCTTAGCCAAGCTTAGCATTGAGTTGAAGCATCTTGCTCAATAATTTCCTATTTAAAGCTTGAGTCTTCTGTAGTTACATTATTATGCCGGAATTAGAGTGTAGTTCATAGCCATTTCAGCCTAGAAAATAGCAACTTTAAATTTTCCATCAGTCTTAATACACAGAGTAACTACAGAAGGGTCTAGCTTCAAACTGGAAAATTATAGAAACTTTAGGATCAAGATGCTAATGGTCTAATCCAATTCATCCAATTCAGTCATCTGCACTTCAATAACTGTCTGGTTTAGCTCAGCTACCAAATCTGACCTCGAAGGCTACATCGAATAGTTCGGACTGCTGAACGAATCATTGGTACAACCCTCCCTACTCTCCAAGAACTGTACTTATCTAGAGCGAGCAGAAGGGCTGCCAAAATCACTCTGGACCCCTCACACTCAGCACACTGCCTCTTTGAACTTTTACCTTCTGGTCGACGCTACAGAGCACTGCGCACCAGAACAGCCCGACACAGAAACATTTTCTTCCCACAGGCAATCCATCTCATGAACACTTGATGATAATAATCGTGGAACCAACATCACTACTTGCTATACACTTTTTACACACACAAACACTTATTTAACAACACACTTTACATGCCAATTTGCACATAACAGCTGCACATATAACGTTGTATATAGTAATATACCTGTACATACACTTGCCAATTTGTATATTTGCATTTAACACTTACTTCTATTTTTTGAATATTTATTATGTTTTTTTCTCCTGTCTCTGTAATTCTGTTGCACTGTAGCTCTGTCACGAAAACAAATTCCTCGTATGTGTGAACATACCTGGCAATAAAGCCTTTCTGATTCTGATAATTTATGCTAAGCTAAGCTAAATGAGCTCCTGCCAGACCTGGAGATCAGCTGAATGGATTCGAAATGGTAAAACTCAACTGTTTAACTTTAGGTTGCTTGTAAAATGAGCCTTTTCCAAAAAAGTGGAGTGCTTTTTTGGGGGTTTTAAATTACAAATTTTTGAAACCAATGCCATTTTTGCTTCTGGGTAACTACAACAATGCAATTATTTGAAGATGTCTCGCATATATATATATATATATATGTGTGTGTGTGTGTGTGTGTGTGTGTGTGTGTGTGTGCGCGCGAGTGTGCATGTGTGTGTGTTTTCAGACGATAAGTATATACAGTGTATGCACAGATGCATAGTATTTCTTTACAAAGTTACACCAAACAACTGGTCTGCATGCAAAAGTGCAACATTTTCTGTCATTTTTGCAGATCTTTGTGAATGTGGATCGTTCTGCTTCCTGTGTTCATACCTTATAATCACGTAAATGTATGACATTTGAAATATCATGTTTTCCTCAATATGCCTTCCTACAGCATCTGAACTGGAAAATCCATTTTTATTGAATCCACTCCTTATCAGCAAGAAATTATACACTTCACCTTTAAAAGGGTTTATTAGGGGAGCTAAGCATAACTGGCTTTACGGTTGCACTGTAATAACCAGAAGTACATAAATGTCACATTTGCCATTTAAAAAAAAATCATATTTTTTTTATTTCTCATATCGACTCAACTCCCACATAAACATCTCCCTCCTTTTTTTTTTTTTTTTTGCTGACTTAGTGCAAATCCTGCATTTAAACCTACATCATGTGAAATGCACTTTGGCAGCAGCACACAATTTATGCCGCCATCCCTGTAAGCTACTGTAAGTGGCGTGTAGTGAGATTGATGGCACCCCCAAAGATTGCTTTAGTGATTAATGCAGTTGGAAAGCTGTGAAGGCCAAATGCCTCTATTTCTCCAGCTCTCTGGATTTAGAGGATGCTGTAACAGGGACTGAGAGAGCGCTCTGGAAGAGATTGAACCCGAAATCACCGCACAACACAATTTATTATTATTTTTTTCTTCTTTTTTTCATTTTGTCATTCCTAAATGGTATTAGGGCGATGAGGCTGCCAACATTACTTTCCTCAGAGTGAGTTATTGGCTGGTGCCCCGTGAGTTACTCTAAATCAATACTCTAAATACCAGCGATTAGCCGACTGTGTAAGATACAGTGCATTTAAGTTTCATTTTATATATAGGTCTGCTTCTATTCTCATCTAATTAGATCATAAAAGAAGCTATTTAAAAGAAACCAATTCAAGATATAAGCTTGATTGCTTTTTTTGCATTCTCTTGTATCACCCTGACATTATAGCCGCTTGGTGTAAACTCTAAAGTTAGAACAAATGAAAACTACATTTTAAGGGCAAACAAGTTGAAGGCATGGCCGGATTAACATAAGGGATAATTTTAAATAGCCCTATTTAGTCCCCATTATAGGTTTAGCTTACCCAAGTGCATGTCTTTCGACTGTGGGAAAACCGACGTGAACATGCAAACTCCACACAGAAATGCCAACTGATTTAGCCGACGCTTGAATCAGTGAACTTCTTGCTGTGAGGCGACAGCGCTACCCCACCAGGTAGACAGTAAACCAGACAGCAAAAAAAAAAAAAAAATTCAAAAGTAAGAAAAATGCTTACCTTTTGTAACTGATTGACTCGAGACCAAATGGGAAATTAGAAGCATTGGTTTTAAAGATATTTTAGGGATGTTTAAAGATATAAGCCTAATAATAATAATAATAATAATAATAATAATAATAATAATAATAATAATAATAATAATAAT
>CAIGQQ010012353.1:376203-388945 GCA_903798035.1 Danio albolineatus | reverse complement strand
ATAATAATAATAATAATAATAATAATAATAATAATAATAATAATAATTCATAAAATATTATTTTTTTATATTAATAAAAAGATAAATCTTTTTAAAGATACTGTAAGCCTAATTAAAGTATTTATTGTAAAGCACTCATTTATGAAGTATTGCAAATGTGTGTTTGCAAGATAACTTTGGAAAAAGAGTTTCAGACAGGAAATTTTCACAGCTACACAGAGAACGCTCTGGTTACTAAAGTAACCCTCGTTCCCCGAGGGGGGGAACGGAAATGCTATGTGGAAAAATTCCACTATGGGGATTTCGTTCAGAAAGCCAATCATCTGAAAGAGTATGTAAACGGGCCAATGAAATGCCAATGAGTTGGCAGCTTCAGCTTGCGCAGCTGATGCTCGTTGCAATCAATTTGGCAATAAAAGCACAGCGATAGCAGAGCTGAGTATCCATTTGAGCTGAAGAGACTTTCACCCCAACAGCTAAGGGGCATTCATTGTGGCAACGGAACATAGCATTTCCGTTCCCCCCCTCGGGGAACGAGGGTTACTTTAGTAACCAGAGCGTTCCCCTTCGGGAGGGGGAACTTCAATGCTATGTGGAAAAATTCCACTATGGGGAAATGTATGGAAAACGCCACAATAAACGGACCTTACCTCGCCCCCGATGAGAGGTTAACCAGGCTGAGTAGAGCGTGAGCGCACCTGCATCACCGGAGGCGCGGTCTTCCAACGCGTTCCCTGGCCCTTACTTATCCCACTTCAACAGAAGATTTACGGATTTAGATATATTTTTCGGGAGTCGCAAGACATCTAGTAATTTCTAGGAATTGATACGACAATACGTTGGGAAGCGTGCAGTCCCGATAGGGAGGACGCTGCGGAGGCCACCTGCTGCCCGAGTGGGGAGACTGGTGGCAAGAGAACATAAGGACTAGCCCTGAAAAGGGGAGTACACATATGAATATAAGATGGTTAGCGGTGAGGGAAGACACGGGTCCTACCTGTGAAGGGGGACAGCATCGTGGCTAAATATGCATATGGGATCGCCAGCGGGGATCACACATAGCAGGCACCTATACCCAGAACGCGGGCTGACCAGCGGGCAGACCTACAACGTAACGGGCCAGCGTCTGACTCCTCCGCTGAGTTGGATGCTGGGGGCCTCGGAGGAATCTCTGCAAGGCTCACCTAAGCGGGGAACTTTACTGACAGAGTAAAAAAGCGCACGTACCTCCGTGTTAGGGAGAATGGCGCAGCAAGCGTGTTACAACACCTTACAGAGTGTTTCCCCAATCACCAAAGGTTACCTAATACCCTCAAGGAAACCGGCTCCACTCGCAGATTGTAGAATCTTGCAAATGTGTTAGGTGTCGCCCAGCCCGCAGCTCTACAGATGTCTGTTAGAGAGGCGCCGTGTGCACGCGCTCAAGAGGAAGCGATGCTCCGAGTGGAGTGCGCTCACACCCCTGGGGGACACGGCTCACCCTGGCTTTGGTAAGTGAGGGAGATGGCATCCACTATCCAGTGGGCCAACCTCTGTTTTGATACGGCACTTCCCTTCTGTCGACCACCATAACAGACGTAGAGCTGTCAGATGATTTAAGCTCTGAGTGCGTTCCACGTAAGTTCACAAAGCGCGAACTGGACACAGCAGATAAAGGGCTGGGTCTGCCTCCTCCGTGGGCAGCGCTTGCAGCTCCCTACCTGATCCTTAAATCGGTGTGGTAGGAACCTTGGCACATAGCCGGGCCGTGATCTCAGGACAACGTGAGAGTTAGGCGGCCCGAATTCCAGGCACGAGTCACTGACCGAAAATGCCTACAGGTCCCCGACCCTCTTAATCGATGCCAAGGCGACCAGCAGAGCTGTCTTTAGGGACAGAAATCTTAAAGATACTGATTCGAGTGGTTCGAATAGATCTCCGCGCAACTCGTGAGAACGAGGGCGAGATCCCAAGAGGGCATGAGAGAGGGGCGGGGCAGATTTAATCGCCTAGCACCTCTGAGGAACCGGATGATGAGGTTATGCCTTCCCACGGTGCCGCCATCTAACGCATCATGGTGAGCGGAGATGGCAGCCACGTAAACTTTCAGTGTGGAGGGCGACAGCCTGCTCTCCAGCTTCTCCTGAAGAAAAGAAAGCACAACGCTGATCTGGCAATTCCGGGGGTCTTCTCTGCGAGAGATGCACCACTCAGTGAATAGACTCCACTTCAGGGCGTAGGCGCGCCTCGTAGGGGGGGCTCTAGCCTAAGTGATGGTATTAACCACCGAAGCCGGTAGGTTACCTAAGTCTTCCTCGCGTCTAAGGACCACACGTGGAGGTTCCAAAGATCTGGACGAGGGTGCCAGATGGTGCCTGTCCCTGAGAGAGTAGGTCCTCTCTCAAGGGGATCTGCCAGGGGGGGCCGTCGCGAGGAGGGAGAGTTCTGATATCCAGGTCCGGTTGGGCCAGAGAGGCGCAACTAGCAAGACCTGCTCCTCGTCCTCCCTGACCTTGCACAGTAACTGCGCGAGCAGGCTCACTGGGGGAAACGCATACTTGCGCATGCCCCGAGGCCAGCTGTGGGCCAGTGCATCCGTGCCGAGGAAGCCGTCGGGCAGGGAGAAAACAACTGGCAATGAGCGTTCTCGGAGGAAGCAAACAGATCAATCTGGGCATCCCCGAAGTGCGCCCATATCTGCTGGACCGTCTCGGGGTGGAGTCTCCATTCTCCTGGACGTAGTGGCTGCCGTGAGAGCGCACGGTTGAGCTCACCTGGAATATGAATGGCGCGCAGCGATTTCAGCCACGGATGACTCCAGAGGAGCAGACGGCGGGCGAGCTGAGACATGCGGCGAGAGTGGATACCCCCCATACGGTTGGCATACGCTACCGCCGCCGTGCTGTCCGTCCTGACCAGCACGTGATGTCGCTCCAGCACCGGAGAAAAACGGCGGAGAGCGAGAAACACTGCCAGCAGCTCTAGGCGATTGATGTGCCAATGCAGCTGGATACCTACCCACAGGCCCGCTGCTGCATGCCCGCAACACACGGCCCCCCAGCCCGAGCTGGAGGCATCTGTTAAGATAACAACATGCCCCAAGGGCTGAGGGCGCGGAGACACAGCGCAGTGACAGTCACCCGGTGTGTGCCCGCATGCCATGCGTGTCTGGGGACTCGATCGTGAAGCCAGTGCCGAAGTGGTCTCATATGGAGTAATCCGAGCGGCGACGGCAGCTGCGGATGCCATATGCCCCAGGAGCCTCTGAAAAGATTTCAGGGGGACCACTATTTTGCTGTCGAACTCTCTCAGACAGTTCAGCATTAGCCAAGCGCGCTCCCCGGAGAGGCGCGCCGTCATGGTGACCGAGTCCAGCTCCAACCCGAGAAAAGAGATCCTCTGCACGCGGGCGAGTTTGCTCTTTTCTCGGTTGACCTGAAACCCCAATAGGTCGAGGTGCCGGAGCACCCTGTCCCTGTGCATAATCAACTGCTCCCCCGAGTGGGCTAAAATCAGCCAGTCGCAAGAAAATTGAGTATGCGGATGCCCGCGAGCCAAAGGGGCGCTAGGGCACCCTCCGCGAGCTTGGTGAAGACCCACGGAGACAAGGAGAGCCCGAAGGGGAGGACCTTGTACTGCCAAGCTCGACTCTCGAACGCAAACCACAGAAACTGATGGTGGCATGGAAGAATGGAGACATGAAAGTACGCGTCCTTCAGGTCTATCGCTGCAAACCAATCCTGAGGACGAACGCACCGGAGGATGCGCCTCTGCGTGAGCATCTTGAATGGAAGCCTGTGAAGACACAATTCAAATGCGCAGATCTAGGATTGGCTATAACCCACCTTTCTTTTTTGGCACGATGAAGTACGGGCTGTAAAACCAGCTCTCCATCTCGGCTGGAGGGACCGGCTCTATTGCATCCTTCGCCAGGAGGACAGCAATCTCCTCTCGCAAGACAGGGGCGAACAGGGGCTGACCCCGGTGAAATACATACCCGTGAGCTTGGGAGGCCGTCTCGCGAATTGGATCGCATAGCCGAGTCTGATTGTGCGTATGAGCCACCGCGAAGGGCTGGCCCGCGCTAACCAGGCAGGCAGAGCCCCCGCTAATGGCTGCATCGCAACAATCGCTGACGTACCTGCAGTGGGGCAGCGCGGAGTAGGAGCGCTGATCCGGGAAGCGCTGGGGTCCCGCGGTAGAGCTGGATGCAAGAGATTCACTCCCACCTCGCTCCTATACTCCGGGAGGGGGCTGGAGGAGTGGGAGAAAGGAGCCCGTCCTCCCACAGCTCATGAGCCACTGGCGAAATGCACCGACTCTGCGAGCCAGAAGGCATAGCGTCCCGGACTGGCAGAGTTCGAGCTGTCACATCCGAGGAAGTGGAAAAGTGCTCCTTCATTGAGCCCGGCCCTCCACCGGGGAAAGAGCAGCTTCCCTCTTCTCCAGATGACCCGTCTCAGGGACGCTTCGTGGTCCGTTACCGGACTTAACGGCGCCCTGGGCGGGGCGGGCGGCCTGATTACGAGGTGCTCAACGCTGCCGCTTCACCGGAGGCATAGACGGGGCGGGGCAGCACTCGCAGGCGGCCGCCCTCGGCGAGGAGCCGCAGATGTGGAAAGCTCGGTGGGCCGAGCGATCTTACATACCCGCCGATAGATGACCTCATCTGACTGCTCTCTCACCGCCTTGAATTCCTGGGTGAATTCAGACGGTGTCGCCGAACAGGCCAGCCTGGGATATGGGGAAGTCAAGAAAGCAAACTTTGTCAACTCCGTGCATACCTTTTGCCAGGTTTAGCCTAAGGTGGCGCTCCTGGACCAGTAATGTGGCCATCGTCCTTCCCAGGGCACACGCAGCGGACTTGAGATCCGTGGAGCTCAGTCGGGTGCGGTGCGGGGCTCTAACGAGCCCGGGTCGGAACCACCCTCGTGCAGCTGGGTCAGCGCGTGCGCATATCCCCTAGCGTGCAAGGTGAAAGCAGCCTGGCCCGCGGCTGTGAGGGCTCTGGCTCCGAGGGGGCAGAAAACCATCATGCCTTGGACGAGAGACGAGGCTGACTTCAGCAGAAAGAGGCACCACGCGGCCGCAATGGCACTCTCAATCTGGGGAATCAACTCGTACTCCCTGGCTGCTCCACCATCCAGGGTGGTGAGGTGGAGGCGCACGCAGAACGGGCAGAGAAAGATGCCCTCTAAACTGCATGAGCCCACTGCGCACGTCCGGGAAGAAAGGGATGGGAGGCCAGAAGGTCTTGCCTTTTTAATCCTCCACATACACCCATCTAGTCGGTCCGGTCGTGGGGCTGGGGGATAAACCATCTCCAGGCCCACGGCCGAAACAGCCCAGGAAAGCACGATTATCATGCCTGTTTCTAGATCCGACGCCGCGCTCGCTACCCCGGAGGGAGGGAGCGCGGTTCGCATCCTTCATCAGACAAGGATAACCCACCTCCGATGCAGCGGTGGACATCTGAGCCTCGGTGTCATTAAGTGAGAGGGCGGCCATCCCAGGATGGATCGCTTCTCTTACTCAAAGCTTGGATGGAGCGCGTGGAGGAGCGAGAGGTCCACAGGCCCGAGGGCAGCGGATTTACTCCCACTGTAACCCTCAGATCTGCCCGAGTGCCCACCGCGGAGCGGGGGACAACTGGGGTGGGTGGCCCTTTTGCAAGAGCGAGCCGCGATCTTAACTGCGCAACAGACACGCCACCGCAGTGATGGCATGCACTGTCCGCGAGCACCGCATTAACATGCTGGACCCCCAGACATGAAACGCAGTGCTCGTGCCCATCATCCGAGGACAGGAAACCACCGCATCCAGAAACGCACAGTCGGAGCGCCGTCTTGAAAAAGACGTGCTGCACGACCGTGTTGCTCTTTTAGGATGCAACAATACATACCGCTCTGGAGGACCGGACCCAAAGAACGCCAGGCAAGGGAGAAGCCCAGCTCGACCATCTGCCGCTGCGTGTCACACACTCTGGACCGGGAGACCGCTCTCGTTCACTCTCTCTCTGTAATACAGCTGGAGGAACCCTCATGACTCTCTCAGAAGCTTCGTGAAAGACTCTGAAGCGAAAATGGATACTCAGCTCTGCTATCGCTGTGCTTTTATTGCCAAATTGATTGCAACGAGCATCAGCTGCGCAAGCTGAAGCTGCCAACTCATTGGCATTTCATTGGCCCGTTTACATACTCTTTCAGATGATTGGCTTTCTGAACGAAATCCCCATAGTGGAATTTTTCCACATAGCATTGAAGTTCCCCCTCCCGAAGGGGAACTTAGAGCAATCTGCTCACAAACACAACAGCAAGGGTAAACAGGAAGAGAACTCGATGAACAGCGCAAACAGTGTGCTTTTACAATGGGCGCCACCCCTCTCACAGCTGCATCTGATCTCCGCTCATATGGAGAGAGAGAAAGAGACAGATAAGGGAGGATACAACACACAGGAACAATACACACCAGCATTGTCAAAATAAGGTTACTCAATATGTAACAAATTTAAATCAAGTGGAAAAATAGATTATATAATAATATAAACCAGCAAACTAATAATAATAGCAAAAAAACAACAACAACAACAAAAAAAAAAAACTTTTGTGATAACATAAATGGGGTTTGCTATATCCCCAGGGCCAGATATGTTCTTAATCTGGCCCTGGTTGAAGGAGCACACTGTTGATTCCTATAATGACAGGCTGTCTTTTCCACATTTGCAGTGTTGTGATGCCTCACCTGCATTCAAAATAGATTCAAAGCATTAAATTCAACTGCGTCTCACAAAGCTGGATGGTTAGTTCTTTCTATTGTGCTTTTTTTGGCTAAAGATCGTTTGCCTTCTGTTTGGTGAATCTGCATCAGCCCATTGAGCCAGTCAACTAAAACCAAATGCTGGCATTAAAAAAGGCCATTAACAGCCAGTTTCCTCTTTACTTGCTTTTAGTTTTATGAATTGAAGAATGTTCATCATTGTGGTGGAGAAAATGATATATATATATATATATATATATATATATATATATATACACACAAAGTAAACTCTACTGTACTGGTCATATCCAATTGGCTGCTACTGCATCAACAACTACATGGCGCAAGTGACTGGTGGCTGTCGCCTCAGCAGCTAATAAGCTTGCTCCTCAACATTTAACCCATAAAAACCCACTGTGACGCCAATGTCACAAACAATTGTGATTATCTGGAAAGGTCTTTTTAAAGCATTATCCCTCATTTTCACTCGGGAAGTCTCAAAGGGACATATAAGTAACATCCACGTTCAGTCACGTGAGAATTTATGCATTTTTTTGTTGTCATGGCCACATTTCCAAAATGGTGAACTGTCTTTTGAGCACACGTTGCAGTGTCAGCAGTTTTTAAAGATGTTTCAACCCATTCAACTATTCAAAAGTTTTAATAACACATCCTAGATCACACTTATCTGGATTTTAATACATTTCTTGAACAAACTGATATAAAACAAGTTACGAAGATATTGTGGAGACATATATGTCACATCGGGCTGTTAACCTTAAAACAGTAGGTGGAATTTTGATGTGACATATTTGTCACATTAAGAAAAATGGTAATGAACTGCTCAATTCATTTAGCTGATCAAAACTATTTTAGTGGTATATATGTTTTACTGCTCATTTCAAAGTATATTAACAAAAAGAAAATTTTAAATAATGTCACATTAAAAATATTGTTAATGAAATGTATTTGGAAACTATTTTTATACCTGTAAGCTTTAGCAAGATGTTTATATCATATGTTGGTCTTATTTTAAGGTTGTTTTATCTTTTTTGAAGTGAGAATAACACGATTAGGTTCAGGAAAAAAACCCAGTAAGATGCTAGTAATGTACTGCACGCTTTTGAATCCCTCTTTAACCCCAGCTCCACCTGTGTATAGATCTGCTGCAGTGTGTTTACATGTATGTTAATTTTGCAGCAGCAGTGTGCTATATTCTCAGACAGCGTGTCTATGAATATGCTGGCTGTAGCAAATCTCAGTACTTGTGCTACACCAATAATCAAAGCAGCAGCAGCGTAGCAGATCCAGTATATGCTGCCAAGATCAAACACATCAACATTGCGACTCTATATACATATTTATTACCATACTAAATCTCTCAGAGAGTTGATAGAAATATTTTTTTTTTATTGTCAGGGATCACCGTCCTGCTCTCGCTGACGGTTTTCATGCTTCTGGTAGCAGAGATAATGCCGGCAACATCAGACTCTGTGCCTTTAATAGGTAAGTCTTACTTGTAATGATTTAAAATATTTTATTTACTCTATTCCTTTTTAATAAATTAGTTTGGGAGTAAAACTGTGAGTTTAAAAATGTTAATTTAATCAACATTTGGGAGCACCTATCTGTCTGTATAAATCAACTGAGTATCATTTGGAGCAAGTCAAAGGTGAGTAAACGATGACAGAATTTCTATTATTTTTTTTAGTCAGCTATTCTTTTAACAGTCCGTCTAATCCTGACTTCATTTCAACACATATAACAATTTCTGAAAATAAATAAAAAGGCCCTTACAAAAACATACTATGACTAGGACCATATGATCGGACCAGATAGTGAAACTTGTAGGAGATTCTGACAGATGTTGAGCATCAATTAAGACAGTGTTAGCATCTGTTATCTTTAATTTTAGGGGAAAAGCAGGACAATTTTTGTTCACCCATTTAATTTTACGGATTTAAAATCTACATCAGGGCGATGCTCAGTGCCACACTGTTTCTGAATTACTCATTCAAGCTATAAACTGTGCAGTACACATATAATCACTGGAGAGTCTGAAAGCTGCATCTATCAGCTGATCCATCAGCAATCCGCTCACATATATATATTCATATTGTGGATGAGTCCTCTGATTGACACAGCTTTCAAACTCTCCAGAGTCTGAGGACTTTTCTGTCCCTTCAAGGTAGGTACAGTATGTATGTGTTGATATGGCCTACTCTCCTGCTTTATTATTGCTTTATTCTGTTGTACATTTGAGCTGAAATGTGTGGAGTGGGAGGAGCTGTCATGACCTTTTGATTTTTAAAATACATGGTAGCACCTTTCTGCACGTACAGTGGAAAAGTATGGCATAGCAACAGCTTCACAATAAATTGTAAAGACAATACCAGAAAATGAACTCAAGGGCATTAAGGGCATCATAATGAAATAAAGGGCATTATTTGCACAGGTAAACGAGTAACTAAACAAGACAGAGGTAAACATAATGTGAATATGGGATTATTAGTGCATCTAAAATGACATACTAAGTAGGTATTTCATCAGTCATAGTGCTGTTACAAAAACACACACACAAAAAAATATTCATTGCATTTACTAAATATATTTAATGTAAGTGGCTGCCAGAGGTGGAAAGAGTACTGAAAAATCATACTCAAGTAAAAGTAGCATTACTTGCCCAAAAAGGTAATGCAAGTAGAGTAAAAGTATCTGTTGTAAATCAGTAAAAAGTAGACCTTTTAAAAGTACTCGAGTAGAGTAGTACGCTGTAAAAAAGTTGATGCTTTTACAGAATGTTACGTTTACACATTCCTGCACAAACAACATGTAGTGTATTTAGCAATCTTCTTTTTTTCGTTCGTTCCTTCCAACCTTCCTTCAATTATTTGTTTGTTCTCTCCTTCATTCATTCATTTGTTTGTTCCCTCCTTCCTTCATTCACTCCTTCGTTCGTTCCTATTTTTGTTCCTTCCTTCATTAGGTCCTTTTGTTCATTCATTCGTTTGTTCGTTCGTTCCTACTTCCTTAGTTTGGTCAGTCCTTCCTTGAATTCTTCCCTTATTCATTTGGTCCTTTCTTCTTTCCTCCCTTCATTTGTTTGCTCATTCTTTCTTTCATATTTTTGTTCCTTCATTAGGTCTTTGTTCATTCGTTCGTTTCTTCATTCTTTCCTTCCTTAGTTTGTTCAGTCCTTCCTTGAATCCTTCCTTCATTTATTTGGTTCTTCGATCCTTCCTTCCATTACTTGTACGGTCCTTCCTTTTATTTGGCCCTTCCTTCCATTCTTCATTCATTCCATTTAGTGATTGTTTAAGGCTGTTTGGTGATTTTAGTCATCATACAGTCGACATCCATCATTTTCAGTGACATGCAGTCTATAAACAGTCTCTGGATCATTGCGTGTACAGATTCTGGACATCTTCTTGGACATTTTTAATGTTTCCAAAAGGTTTGCTGCATTTATAAAGCGCCCATGTCTTGAGGTTGTTCAGTGTGATGCAATTTACTTTCTATGTGTGATTTAATTGGACAGGAATCACAGGACTGATTTTAGACAATGACCATAGACAAGAAAAAACTAAAGTAGTGACTGCAGGTTGAAGGAAAGTAGTGGAGTAAAATTACCGATACTGCACTAAAAATGTACTCAAGGGAAAGTAAAAGTAGACATTTTTAAAACTACTCAGTAAACTACAATTCCTGAGAAAAACTACTCAATTACAGTAGTTTGAGTATTTAAAATTAGTTACTTTACACCACTGGTGGTTGCAAACAATTTATATGGGCTGAATTGAAACAAACTAATTCTATTTAGTAATGTTCAACCTGTTTGTTAAAATTTAGCCCATATAAAGTGTTTGCAACCACTTACCTTAAAATTATTTTAGTAAATCCAATGAACATTTTCTTTTCAGTGTAGTCATTCGACTGGTCATTTTATTTACAACTGAAACATGCTCCCCATTCTAAAAGATGCATTTGTTAATATAGCTGTCTGTGTCCTCTGATTAGCTCAGTATTTTGCCACCACCATGGTTATTGTTGGACTGTCTGTAATCGCCACAGTCTGGGTTTTACAATACCACTACCATGATCCTGAAGGAGGAAAAATGCCAAAATGGGTGAGATCCTCATTTCTGCATTCATTTTTAATACTCTATAAACCAATCTGGTTTAATTCATCAGTATTTCATATTTCAATGTCAAAGCATTGGCATTTAACAGTCTTTTTATTATGTTAGACACGTGTGGTGCTGTTGAACTGGTGTGCGTGGTTCCTGCGGATGAAGAGGCCCGGCGAGGACAAAGTTCGCTCAGCTTGTCACAACAAGCAGCCGCGCAGCAGCCTCTCCAGCGTGGATCTGAACATCAGCCCAGGAGTCGCACAGTCCACCAATGGAAACCTGCTGTATATCGGCTTCCGTGGGATGGACACTATTCACTATGCTACTTCTCCCGATTCAGGGGTGATCTGCAGCCGGCTCGTCGCCACAGGAGAGGAGGACGTGCTGCTGCCCGGAGCCCAGGCATCTTCAGTTAGTAGTAGCGGCCCTGGAGAAACTGAACTGTCCAAAATCTTAGATGAGGTGCGGTACATTTCCAAACGCTTTCGGGACCAGGACGAGGACGACACTGTGTGTAATGAGTGGAAGTTTGCAGCGTCTGTGATTGACCGTCTCTGTCTCATGGCTTTTTCCCTGTTCACCATCCTCTGCACTATTGGCATCTTAATGTCTGCCCCTAACTTTGTAGAGGCCATTTCAAAAGATTTCTTCACCTGAGGCCTTCACGTACCCTCATATTGTAGCTATCTTTACTTCTCAAAGTCTCCTAAAGGCACAGTATGTATGACTTTTGCATTGAAATTTCTAAAAATCATTGAAACAATGTTATTTTGTTGACTTGTATGCTTGCGTTATACCAAAAGGGAGGAAGGATGTATATAAGTTCACAGCCAGATCACCCTGTAGCCCAAAACTGGTTGCAGTAGCCCAATTACGGTAAGCAGAGCCATAGTCATATTACCCTGTAGCTAAGCAGGATTGAGCCTGGTCAGTACTTGGAAGGATGACCACACCAGGGAGAAACCTGCTAGATCGATTGCTAGTGAGGCCAGCAGGGGGCTCTAATGTCACAGTATAATCACAGGGATAATACAGTACAAAGCCTCAATTCCACTGAGTGGTTTGGTTCAGTACAGTTAAAGTCCCTTTGAGGCAAGTCTTTTCACTCGGCGGCCATCTTTGAAACACCTCTCGGGCAGTATGCTTGGGCATTCTGTTTGAATGGGGAACATTAAACTCTTCAAAATTGCTTGCCAAGCTTACGAATCCCATGATTCCACACTCCTTCACAGCTCCATCAAGCTGCATTTTTTTCTAAGATTTTAAGAAAAAAGCAACTTCCAATAGCAAAACATATATACTGTGCCTTTATATACATGGAACTTACATAATGGAAAATTATACAGGCTAGAAATAACATGAGGGCAAGTAAATGATTGGTTGTGTATTAGTGGTTCTTTAAATTCATGTATCAACAGAGGTGTGTACCAGAGATGGACTATAGCCGCACTTTATAAAAAAACAACTTTTACACTTTGTCTTTTTTTATAAGTTTGACGAGTATGTGCTTCACAAAATTAACATGCATATCTGAATTCTGTATTGTCGTATATGCCTTCCTCTGTGGTGGTCATTGTAGTCTGTTATGCTCTAATTACACTGCTGTACATCGTCACACACATGTCTTTAGCCCAGTATCATATCCACTGGTGAACAACTCAGTGTATGTGATCATCTGGACACTTATGACTGATTTTCTTTCACAATAATGTACAGTGTAAGGAATAAACATATTTTTGTAGGAGGAAACTGCTTTGTCGGGTTAGTAAAGATTTTTTTACCAGATTTTTCTAACAAACTAACTGTCAACTAGCTCAATTCAACGTCTAAATATATATATATATATATATATATATATATATATATATATATATATA
>CAIGQQ010012353.1:357113-367878 GCA_903798035.1 Danio albolineatus | reverse complement strand
ACACACACACACACACACACACACACACACACACACACACACACACATATATATATATATATATATATTATTATTATTATTATTATTATAAATGTTTACAGGCAACCCATAAATATAAAACAAATTGTTTTAAATGCAGTTCATAATTTGTATGTAGTTGTGTATGATCTCTGAGGTAAAGTGTATTTACAGAGTGTAATGTGCTGAACAAATGTAATGGCACAAAAAATAAATAAAGCTAACACAATATTAGCTTCATATTTAACAATATAACCTATTAATTAAGTCAAATGAACCTGTTATTTAAGTAA
This sequence comes from Danio albolineatus, assembly GCA_903798035.1. Lineage (NCBI taxonomy): Eukaryota > Metazoa > Chordata > Actinopteri > Cypriniformes > Danionidae > Danio > Danio albolineatus. The sequence continues at coordinate 367,567 of CAIGQQ010012353.1, read as the reverse complement.
AAATAACCAATTATTGAGTAGAAAAAACAACCCATTTTGGGGGTTAAAATAATAACCCAATTACTTGGGTTAATTTAACCCCTGATGTGTTTTGTCCTTTATTTACACAGCAATAGGGTTAAAAACAACCCAATTTGGGTAGTTTTTAACACTGCTTTTTTTAGAGTAAGTACTAGATTTGTAATGCTTAAGTAAACGTTTAAAATGTGCTTCTTAAAGGCATAATTCATTCAAAAGTGAATTCTGTAATCGTTTATTCATTGTTCTCGTGTTTCTTTGATTCAAAACACACGCTTCAACCTAGACTTTTGCGAATATATGTTTCTACAGGCAGGTTACGTTGCATGTTTCAGATGGCACATCCACTAGAGGGCGCTGTCTACATTTATCCCAATCTGAAATATGTTCCTTAAAGTCCACATGAACCGGAAGCTGCGACTGTTTTTTTGTTTTTTGTTTTTGTATTGTGACAGTTCCTAGAGAAACAGAATATTAAATGAGAAAACTGTGGGTGTCGCTTGTTTTTTCTGCTGCGAGGCAATTCATTCAAAAAGATCAGGAAAAGGGTTTCGGGAGAGTTATTACAACCTAACAGACACCTCCTCCTTACCCTTTCTGTTTGTTTGCAAAACTGACAGTTGGAGAGGGCGTGGTTAAGTTTGCCACGCCCAATACCTCAGTCAGAGGGATGCAGAGTACTTCGAAGTCCACACAGGCCGAATTGAGCGTTTTGAAATGAGACGATCTAGCCTACAGAGGACAGATCTCGTCATCAGGCAACCGTAACAGCTGCTGTTAATAAGCGGTAGTACAATTTGTAATTACTTTTTGTCAACGTGATTTTAAAACTTATTTTATGTGATCTGAAGGCAAAGCAAGGTGTACAGAAGCTGGAAATATATTTCCTTTGATCCATACATGTACATATACTCTTTTTTTAAATGAACCAAGTGCACTTGAAAACAAAAGTTTTTTGGTTTTGTAATCTGTATGAAACGAAGGCGAGGTACAGTCCGTCCTGTCAAACACACATCACAACAGCAACTACTCAAAGGCTCACATCGCTGTCATTTCTGGAGGAGATTTGCCATCAAGACCAAGTTGTGAATTACTTCGGAAGACCAGCGCGATCTGACAAAGCATTATCCAGATGATGATAATGTGTAGAACAACCATAAATAAGGTTGGTGTCGAAAATCAGACATGCCACCTCTCCTGGAAGCTATTCTGCATATTCATAGTGGCTCCCTGATGCCCCTGAATTAGATACAATATCTTGGGAAATCATGGAGGCGAGAGGGAGCGAGCGAGAGCAAGACGGTATTTCAAATGTAGAACCATAATTAGCCTTAAATTGCATGGTACCTATAGTGCAAATCACAGCGGTCACTGGAGGTGACATGAAGCCTTCCGGGCATTAAACACATGTTGCTTGTCAGGAAAAAAATAATGTAAAACTTTCAGAATAGCTTTCATTTTCATATAAATCATCACATTGTTTCTTTCAGTCCTTGTTAACAACAAGATACAATGGGTTACTATAAAGGTAAAAGGTATATCAGAGATCTACATTATTAACTTGTCTTATTTTGTTTGGGAAACATTTTATTCATTTATTCATTCATTTTCTTTTCGGCTTAGTCCCTTTATTATTAATCTGGGGTTGCCACAGCGGAATGAACCGCCAACTTATCCAGCATATGTTTTACGCAGCGGATGCCCTTCCAGCTGCAACCCATCTCTGGGAAACATCCAAACACTCTCATTCACACTCATACACTATGAAAAATTTAGCTTACCCAATTCACCTATACCACTTGTCTTTGGACTTGTGGGGGAAACCGGAGCACCTGGAGGAAACCCACGCAACCACGGGGAGAACATGCAAACTACACACAGAAATGCCAACTGACCCAGCCGAGGCTCGAGTCGGAAGGGCATCCGCTGTCTAAAACATGTGCTGGATAAGTTGGCGGTTCATTCCGCTGTGGCAACCCCACATTAATAAAGGTACTAAGCCAAAAAGAAAATGAATGAATAAGTGAATGTATTTGCTAACTCTCTTAGATTGGTTAAAAACAAGAAGAGTGACAGATTTTTTCTGATTATTTTGAAGATGCCACCTGATTCACAAATCTTTCCTCTTTAATTGTTTATCTAATGACATTTGTTAGTTTATTTTTCTTCTTTTAATGTTTTTTTTTATTATATTCAATAATATGTAGTATAATTTAATCTGCTTTGTTAAATTACTGTTATTATAGTTAATACTTGGCAACACAGTGGTGCAGTAGGTAGTGCTGTCGCCTCACAGCAAGAAGGTCGCTGGTTCGAGCCTCGGCTGGGTCCGTTGGCATTTCTGAGTGGAGTTTGCATGTTCTCCCCGTGGTTGCGAGGGTTTCCTCCGGGTACTCTAGCTTCCCCCACAGTCCAAAGATATGCGGTACAGGTGAATTGGGTAAGCTAAATTGTCCGAAGTCTATGTGTGTGAATGAGAATGTATGGATGTTTCCCAGAGATGGGTTGCGGCTGGAAGAACATCCGCTGCGTAAAACAAATGCTGAATAAGTTGGTGGTTCATTCCGCTGTGGCGACCCCGGATTAATAAAGGGACTAAGCCGAAAAGAAAACGAATAAATGAATGAATGATAGTTAATACTTTTATTATTTGTCTGTGGGTTCTGTTTCTGTATGTTTGTTACTTGTATTAATAAAATATATATAAATAAATATATATTTACATTATAAATAGGGCGTCATGGTGGCACAGTGGGTAGCACAATTGCCTCACAGCTAGAAGATAGCTGGTTCGAGCCCCAGCTGGGTCAGTTGGCATTTCTGTTTGGAGTTTGCATGTTCTCCCCGTGTTGGAGTGGGTTTCCTCCGGGTGCTCCGGTTTCCCCCACAGTCCAAAGACATGTGGTATAGGTGAATTAAACAAGCTAAATTGTCCATAGTGTGTGTGTGTGAATGCTAGAGTGTATGGGTGTTTCCCAGTGTTGGGTTGCAGCTGAAAAATCTGCTGCGTAAAACATATGCTGAATAAGTTGGCGGTTCATTCCACTGTGGTGACCCCTGATTAATAAAGAGACTAAGCTGAAAAGAAAATGAATGAATAAATATAAATATTGCTTGTCAGGATTATCTGCTCAAATTGTTTCATTCATTCACTATTTATTGGATATAGATGCGCTGGTATCAATAGTTGGTCTTGAATAACATTTAAAGGGCCTTGCTTTTATTTAAGACACTGGAAAAAAAGTTGTGTAGTCGGATGATACAGATTCATAGAAACTTCGGCTACAATATTAGGAAGGTTAGGGGGTAGGTTTTATGACCCGGAAAAAGTTTTTGCAGGGTGGGATGTCTGAAAACATTCAGATAGAGTACAGAAAGCTTAAAAGTGGTGAAGTGAAAGCACTGTCTGTAAGAGTGCTGTGTGTGTGAGGTGAGGCGGTGTGGAATTACCTCTCTCTGAGAGTCAGCGCAGGGTTGTTGCTGAGGAAGGAGAGCTGCTGCTCCAGGCTACAGACACGAAAGGCCAGGTAACATGACGACAGGATGAGCAGGATAATGCTGTGCGACAGAAGCACACGGCCATGAACAGGCAGTTTTTCAGATGGAAACAGAACACTGCAACATGTGACTCACTCCTGCTAATCAGAGATGAGATCATGCAGAGCCTCATGCATGTTCAGTTGGACTCTAGATGGCAGTGTTGTGCACTGAAATATTTTTGACAATAATTTCTTACAGAAAGATAACTTGTAAATGTTGTTAGGCCTACCACCATTTTTTTTTCATGCATATATAATCATTCATTCATTTTCCTTCAGTTTAGTCCTTGATTTATCAGGGGCCGCCACAGTGTAATGAACCGCCAATCACTGCTGTATGCAGCGGATACCCTTTGCATATGTATTATTTTAAAAAATTATAAATCGTAAAAATTATACACAAATACATTTCATTAAAAATGATATTATATAATTATGAATATATGTATGTATATGTTTAAAAAAATCAAGAACAAAAAATACATATGTATATATAACATAATAATATACTCCAAATAATAGTTCAAAATAATAAGATTTAATAAGGATATTAATATAAGAACAGGGAATCACGGTGGTGCAGTGGGTAGCACAATTGCCTCACAGCAAGAAGGTCGCTTGTTCAATCCTCGGCTTGGTCAGTCGGCATTTCTGTGTGGAGTTTGCATGTTCTCCCTGTGTTGGTGTGGGTTTCCTCCGGGTGCTCCGGTTTCCCCCACAGTCCAAAGACATGCACTATAGGTAAATTGGGTAAGCAAAATTGTCCGTAGTGTATTGAGAGTGTGAATGAGAGTGTATTGATATTTCCCAGTGACTGGTGGTAGCTAGACGGGAAACATTTGCTGGATAAGTTGGCAGTTCATTCTGCTGTGGCGACCCCAGATTAATAAAGGGACTAAGCCAAAAAGAATGAATAAATAATATAAGAACATATCATATAAATAAGAAGTTATATAATCTATTAGTATTATTATATATTATTTATGAATGTATTTATTTAATTATTAGGCTTATAATGATTAATTTTCATGTTGTATGTTTATTAATTAATGTTCCTTTTAAATTAAACAATTTTTTATATTGTTTTAAAATATTTATACAAGATTATAACTTATAACTAGATTACAAAGTAATTTCGATAAAAAATAATTTTAGAATAAAAAATAATTTCATTCTAATGCATTGTTTTAATAATATCTTTATTCAAAAACTCTTTCTTTCTTTCTTTCTTTCTTTCTTTCTTTCTTTCTTTCTTTCTTTCTTTCTTTAAATAGCTATAAATATATTATATTCATTATGGATTATATTGTGTTTTATTTGCATTCATTAATATTATTATCCTGTATTGAATACATTCATATAATCTTTTTATCATCATTTTTTATATTATTATTTTTTCTGATTATGTTTTGCATCTTCAATTACATTTTATAAATATTTCAAAATCGTCTTTTTAAACATTTTATATAGTATAGAAATGCTAATGTATTGTTTTATTAATAAAGCTTGTTCTGGTGCGGGTGTTTGCTGTTGTAACATCCTTTTCTAAAAAACATTATCCTACCAAACCAAATAATCAGACCCAACAAACACAGCACTGCATTACCAACAGCACCGTTAACATGCGTGAGAGTTTACATGTCCAGTGAGTTTATCCCTGCTGCTCTACTTAAATCTACATCAATCTGGCTGTGTGGCGATGGGAACAGATTACTGCAGCAGGTGGACTGGCAAGCAAACGCAAGGTTTTTTGTTTTTTTGTTCATCAAATCTCTGGATTCAATCTATTTATAAAGCTTAGAAAAAGTTCTGACTTGCTTACTCAATGAAGCACAGTTACATGCCTATACAGTTGAAGTCAGAATTTTTAGGCCCCCAGTATATTTTCCCCCCAATTTCTGTGTAACGGAGGGATGAACACATTTCTAAACATAATAGTTTTAATAACTCATTTCTAATAACTGATTACTTTTATGTTTGCCATGATGACAGTAAAAATATTTAACTAGATATTTTAATGCAGTTTAAAGGGTTAAACAAGTTATGTATAACATGTATGTTTGTTTTTTAGACAACAGAAAAAACAATATTGCTTATGAGGGCTGATAATATTGACCTTAAAATGGTTTTAAAATTAAAACAGATTTAATTTTAGCCTGAATAAAACAAATAAAACCTTTTCCAGAAGAAAAAATATAGCAGGAAATAACTGTGAAAAAAAATCCTTCCTCTGTTTAACATCATTTGGAAAATATTTAAAAATAATAATAATAATTCACAGGAGGGATCATCATTTTGACTTCAGCTGTATGTGTTTTAAAAAATATGTGGATTGTATTATTTTAGTTTGACTTTGAAGTAAATTATTTAGACAGTAGCCATGAAGTTATGTATAAAATGACAGATCCTGCTGAAAAAGGTGTCCTGAAGCAATAAATTGGTCTCTGTGACAGCACTAGGCCAAAATAAATTCTTGGTTTAGATTGTGAGACATTTTGTGGGTGTTCAAGACATTTAGTTTTTATTAACATTTACGGCTGCGGACACATAGCGAGGATATCCAGCCAAACTCACAGCAGGATGAAGAATTTGAGGAGCTGGTACTCCATCTGGCCCAGTTCAGGTATCGTCTCTGTGAGGAGGATCTTCTTGCTTTCCAGAACTTGATCTGTATTAGAAAAAGAGCAGCACTGAAATGAGGGAAACATGTATTATATGAATTTTAGTGCTGTATAGCCTGACTCAAACTGCTCTTTAAGTCTTTATTCTTTAATAAGCATGACCCTAAAACATGGTATCATTGGAATATTAAGTAAAGATCATATTCCATTGTACCATACATACAGTTGGAGGCACAATTATTAGCCCCCCTGTATTTCCCCCCACAATTTCTTTTTAATGGAAATATTTTCCTCCCAACACATTTCTAAACATCTAAAGTTTCTAAAGTTAACTAATTTCTATTAACTGATTTATTTTATCTTTGACAAGATGACAGTAATATTTTACTAGATATTTAGCAAGATACTATTCAGCTTAAAGTGCAATTCAAAGGCTTAACTAGGTTAATTAGGCTAACCAGGCAAGTCATTGTATAACAATGGTTTGTTCTGTGTACAATGAGCTAATAGTTTTGAACTTAAAATGTTTTTAAAAAAATTAAACAAATCAGACTTTCTCCAGAAGAAAAAAATATTATAGGAAATACAGTGAAAAATGTCCTTGCTCTGTTAAACATAATTTGGGAAATATTTGAAAAAGAAAAAAAAAAAAGACACAAAGGGGTAAAATTTTTGACTTGAACTGTATATCAAAACTCTTTCATTCATTTTCCTTCAGATCTGATTTATCAGAGGTCACCACATCATCCGAGTGGATGTTGCACACTAGTGGTGATGTGGAGAGACTCCCCTTATGATTGTGCTTTGGGGGTATGGCCATACATGAAAAATGTGCTATATAAATACACATTACATTACCACAGCGCAATAAACCGCCTGTACATCAAAACTCTTTGATAATATTTCAAAAGGGTTTTGATGAGTAAAGTGCATTTCAAAGCACTTCATTTAGAGAGTAATGTCATACTAGATTTTTTTAACTGCTTTATTTAGTTTCTAGTTCAAATATCTACAAATTTTTAAATGAAGAAGCATTCTCTAGATGGGTCAAAATGTTGTTTTGGTTTCAGAAATAATAAGTTAAAATGAAGTTTTTCCCTATTTCAAGTTAAATAATTTGCCAATGTAAAAAGCAAAATAGTCGGTTTAAAATAAGATTATTCTGCTTACCCCATTGGAAGATTATTAAGCTTGTTTTAAGGAAATACTCGCTAATTTTGACGTATTATTTCTGAAAACAAAACAATATTTTTACTCATCTAGAAAATGCTTCTTGATTTAATCATTTTTAAATATTTTGACTAGAAGCAAGACAAAAATTCTATGTAAGAAAAGCACATGTTGCAGTGTTAAATAACTGATTCTCTGCTAAATATTGTCCTAACACAAAAAAAACAAAATAAATGAATAAATAAGTGAATGAATGAATGGACAGCTAATTTGTTCAGCTTTCAGATACCTTATGCATCTCAATTTTTAACAAGAAAATACACTTATGACTGATTTTTAAGATCCAGGGTCGCTAATGCACTTGTTTCTCACATTATTTGAGAGACTGCATGTAATATGTTGTGAAGTGTGTGAGATTATTAACAACCTATAACCCATAAAGCCCAGAAACAGCTTTTAACATTATACAAGCAAACATTCACAAGTATTACATGTTAGTCTTAGCCAGAGGCTGGTATTTTGCCATTTTATCTCTAGATTGTAAAATCTCCTGCTTTTAATCCTGTATTACATAACGAACCCGAGCAAACAGAAGCAGCCCTGCCTCATGTCTGCACACACGCACACACTTGCACACTATATGTGGTTTTCCATAGGAATAATGCATTTTAAAAACACTTATTATATGACCTTACTGTACCACTACCCCTGAACCCAACCATCACAGGCAAATGTTGGAAAATGTGAATGTCAAAGACCCCATTAAGTATGATTTATAATCATTTTGAATTACGAAGACATATGGCATTTCCTCATAAACCACCTTAACCGTGTAATACCAAGGTCATACCCACGTCACTATGCAATAAAGCACATAAACCAGAACACACACACACACTGAGAAACTTAAAATATCTCCCATTTATGATCTAAATATGACATCAAAGTGAAGCGATCAGCTTGTTCCCGAACAGAACAAAATCATTTAATGGACTTTTTTCTCTTTTTTTCCATCCCAGAAAAAAATCATCAAACGAGGACATTAACTGCCAGTCTGCTCTGAGAAATTAATCTGCTCACAGCTAATGCGTTTCCTGCTGCAGTATTTCACCTGGATTTAACATCAGCAGCGCAGCACAAAAATAACCCCAGTGATGCGCAGCGCTGGAGTCGCTTTAATTCACTTCTTTTGCATTCCGTTTGTGTGAAAATGTCCTGCATTTTATGTATTAACGCATACAGTACATACATAAGTCAAGGAAACCATCAAGGATGATATTAGTTTCGTGATTGTGTACTGGACATTTTAAGCAAATGCAATTAATCATCTACTCTGATAATCAATTCTACTCAATTAATCATCTACTCTTAATTTTATTATTATTAATTATTAATTATTAATTATTTATTATTATTATTATTATTATTATTATTATTATTATTATTATTATTATTGTTAGGGGTGGCACGGTGGGTCAGTGGCTAGCACTGTAGCCTCACAGCAAAAAGATCGCTGGTTCGAGTCCCGGCTGGGTCAGCTGGCATTTCTGTCTGGAGTTTGCATGATCTCCCCCTGTTCGTGTAGGTTCCCTCCGGGTGCCCTGGTTTCCCCTACAGTACAAAGACATGCACTATAGGGTATTTGGATGAACTAAATTGGTTGTAGTGTATGTGTGTGTGTGTGAATGTGAAAGTGTATGGGTGTTTCCCAGTACTGGGTTGCGGCTGAAAGGGCATCCACAGCATAAAACATATGCAGGAATAGCTGGCAGTTCATTTCACTGTGGCAACCACTGATAAATAAGGGACTGAGCCAAAAGAAAATGAATGAACTATTATTATTAACAACAGCATTTTAACTGAAATAACAATATAATAATATATATTCAATTCAATATATGCCTCCCTACCCTTTTTGGTGTCTTTAAAACCGGGTATCTAATATAAAGGAGTTAACAGAAAATCAAGAAATAAAGTACAGCGATCAAGACTGAGAGATCAAAAAATAAATGTAAACAAAATAAGGCATTTGATCCCAGTCTTGATAATTGTTTTGTGCAATCTACATGGAGATCTTGTCAGCAGCCATAGTCCAGATCTTTTTAAGTTGCCTGAACTGCTGATAATTCCAGCATTATATTGTCCCGACGTTCTTTCTTACACTTTCATTTCATAACGCAACCTTTATTTCTGCTGCGCTTTATTAGCTTGAAATTCATGTTGAAGTCATATAAATTATGATAAATAAAACTACATACTTATTTTTCCTCATCAAACTACATACTTATTTTTCCTCATCTTTATTTGACAATTTATTGTTATTAAAAATGTCAATAAAAGTCACTTTATTAAACTGTACATTTGGAATCCAGAGCAGAGGTCCTATAATGTAATTTGAGAGTGTAAATAAACCAAAAGCACCCCTCAATTTTAAAGTGTTAAACTGTTAATCAATATTTTGGGAGTTTGTGGAATAATAAATTTGCAGCTTACAAATCTGCAGCAACCGTGTGATGCTGTCATGTTAATACAGACACAGACACAAATCTATGCTAAACAAAAATAAATAAATAAACAAACGAACGAACAAATAAATAAATAAACACATTCAGAAAGCAACTCAGGACTATCAAATTGTACTAAATAAAATGGCTGGTAAGTATATGTTTGTTATTTCAAAGTCGCCATGAAATTTAAAATTTTATATCTACATAATAGTGCTTAAAGAAAATTAGATACACAAATAATGGCAAAACAGAGAATTTCTATGCAGCTTCGCAATCTTCTCTGTTGTATTTAAAAAAATACCTTTATATATCCCACCTTGCATATCTAACCCTGTCTGTATCTGTCTTTTTTCTACTTCTTTTTTTTTCTTGCATTTGAATGATACAGTGTGGTAGGAAAAGAAATTGTGTGATATCTTACATTTAACGTTAATGGCTCACTTGAGTGTCATTTGTTAATTTATTATTATGATTATTATGATGATGATGATGATGATTATTATTATTATTATTATTATTATTATTATTATTATTATATGTATGTATGTATACATGTATGTATGTATGTATGTATGTATGTATGTATGTATGTATGTATG
>CAIGQQ010012353.1:316577-357103 GCA_903798035.1 Danio albolineatus | reverse complement strand
TGTATGTATGTATGTATGTATGTATGTATGTATGTATGTATGTATGTTTTTGTTTTTTTTGTTTTTTTTTTGGGGGGGGGGGGGGGGGTTGTTATTGTTTGGTTTGTTTCCTTTTTTGTTGTTTTTGTTGTTTATTTACTTTATTTTCATCTCAATATGGTTCAGAGAGTAAGGAATGTGTTTAATTGCCACCCAGTATGTCTTTCCATTGTGAAAAAATGTATTATGGTTTTTCTTTCCTTCACTTGTAATACCTCTCTGATTGAGAATTGTCAATAAAAAGAGTTAAACTAATAGTGCTTGTTATAAATGGTGTATCTGTGTGTTCATTATTTAGTAAAAAAAAATCTATCTTTTATCAAAGACCATAACCTTCTCTGCCCCCTCGAAACAACTTTTCTTCATTTCTAGTCACATGGAACGTCTTTAGAGCGAGGTTATCAAGGCATCATACCACAATTTCTGCCCTGCTTTCATTTATTCCCATCTTCCATCCACAGAATTACGCAACCACCCTTTAATTTTTCTCAGTTCAGGACAGTTTCAATTTGATGTATGTTACAATAGAGGAAAAAAAAATACAGTCTTAGGTCATGTCCACACATACGCGGGTATTTTTATAAATGGAGATTTCCAAAAAAAAAAAAAATTCTGTCCACATGAAAACGCAAAAACGCACTGTGATGCATGTTATAGGCATGTCGAACCAACAGGTGGCAATAATGATACCTTTATATTAACTTCACACCAAATGGGGAATTAAGTATATTTTGTGAGTAACTTGCATTCAAGTCAATGCAAACATGAGTACAGACGTGCATTACTGTACCTTCCTGTGGTTGAACAAAACGGAATACATTATTCGTTTGTCTCATTCATGTGTTCAATGTTTGAAGTGAACCCAGCCATGTTGGCCAATCAGAAAAGAAAAACCAGCGCAAATGTGGACGGCATGAGGCTAAAACTCCAGTTGTTCCACCCAAACGAACACACTGTACCCTGAGTTTTGGAAAATTCTCGCTCTGCTTTTCAAAATGTTGCACTTTCAGTCACCTGACACTCCGTTTTCGTGTGGACAAACAGTGAAACTTAGAAACGAGCTGCGGTTTTGAAAATACCAGTGTTGGTTTGGACAGGGCCCTAATTTCTGTTTCATGGCGACTTTAAATGGTGTTATGACTATGAAATCGATGCCAAAAACTTACCCTCCAGAGGTTTGTCTGTCTGGAATGGGGCGTCTACGGCACTCAAGCTGCTGGCTGAGTTTCCCAGTAAGTCAGGTAAAGATGAAGCCACAGACACCACTGATGGCTTCCTCCTCCACTTCAGCACTGGAGGAAATTCATCCGGTACAGGGAAAACTTCAGGGACGGGGAACTCATCCTACGCCAACACACAGGAACACATGTTACGCAACCATTCACTAAGAATGAAATGCACCAAAACAAATTGCCTTATGCACATACACACTGTACAGTATAAAAAGTGATTAGTAAAGCGAATAAACCCATTACCTTAACAGCGACAAGTTCTTAGCTGGTCAGGCTGGCAAATGACCAGCTAAAACCAGCATAAACCAGCTTAACTAGCCTGGTTTAAGCTGGACATAGCTGGTTTTGGCTGGGCTCCCAGCCTGGCTAGGCTGGTCAAGCTGGTTTTAGCTGGTCGTCTCCCAGCCTGACCAGCTAAGACCAGGCTGGAAATGGCTGGAAACCAGCCTGGAAATGGCCAAAACCCCTCTAAATCCAGGCTGGGGTGCGTTTCCCAAACAACAATGTAACTCGTGACTGAACTATCATAGTATGATGCATCATTTGGGAAAAGAACGATGTAGTGACAAGTGTTTCCCAAAACCCATAGTTTCTCTGTCGCAGATCCATCGATTGAACCAAGTTAGTTATAACGTAAAACGCCCATAATGATGCTCTAAACGGGGTGGAGTAACTACTTCTTTAGAGAAGAACCCTTTAATTTCTTTGTGCAAATTATATTGTATTACACGCACACGCATTTAAAAAAAAAATCCAATATTAGTTTTGGTAAAACATGCACTTGTTTTCTACATTAACTGAAATATATGTAAACGGCACATACAGGGCCTGTGTTTCCTTTACAAATATTACTGAGAACATTACATATTCTATTCTACAACATAAAATCACTTACAGTAGTTGACACGTATTGTAATATCATAAAAATCATATAAATAAATAAATAAATAATGAGGCTATTTATTAAGAAATAAAATTAAATATGTATTATTTATTAGGAAATGTAAAAAATCCTACTTTAATAATAATGATGGCTGTTCAAAATGACATAATCTTTTCAAAGTGCACTGCGAAGGAAGCGCAATTGTAAACATAAAGATCGCTAAAACTGAACTGTAAAAATGCTTTGAATGCAAATTACACCTAAGAGTGATGACTTTAATGTTTTTAAAAATATATATATTTCCAAGTTTAAATGATAGAATGTTCTGAATGAATAGGGCATGGGGGATAATTGGGAATAGAACCCAGCCATGAACCATGTTTCTAACTACAGCGATGTAATTGCAAGTGCACAAGTTTGCGAATGTTCATTGAAATGACAGATTTGGGAAACGTCAAACCAATAAACTGAATAAAAAATAAAATATGTTTGTAATGACGAAACTTGCGACCTTAGTTGGCTAACGATGGTTTTCGGAAATGCACCCTTGGTCGATCAGCTAACACCAACAGCCAAGCAGCTTAGGCTGGTTTAAGCTGTTTTTTTTCAGTAGGGTTTGGCGCCAGTTTATTAGGAAGTGATGATTTTGTTCTCTTTAACTCACTGGAAGGATTTTTTTTGTTTGTTTATTTTATTCGCAAACATTTTATGTCATGTTCTAATTTTCTGTATAAAGCCTCATTCACACAACAAGCGTCTCGCAACGGCAAAGTGACAAGCAGCTATTTATTTTATGTAGAGTGAACAATTTCCAGCGACCTCCGTCTATGCGAGCGACAGCGACCGTTGGCGACAAGTTGGGTTTGTCGAGTGACATGAAAAAGTTGAGAATCCCTCAACTTTATGCAAATGAAGAGCGACTTTCTTGAGCGACAGCCAATAGGAGAACCAGTCCAGCTCACAAGATCCTCTCTGAGGTCAATTGTACTTGTGCTGTATATGCCTACACAGACCTGCATTTGAAGCATGTCGCCACCCACAGCGACAGGCAGCTACAAAATCGTTGCTAGTCTGAATGAGGCATAAATCTAATTTGCATCTTTGGACGGTAACATAGCTGGTAATGGTAGAGCTAGAGTAATGGATGAGCCGTATATTGGTGGTTAACGATAAAGCTTTTGTAACTGAAATACAATTATAAAACACATGAGGTAATTATTATGCTAAGATGAAAACATAGCATGAAAACATAGCATGCTACATGGTTGCGTAGTTTTGTAGGTTTGATACAGAACAAGACCAATGGAGATTTTCAAACCTACCAGAGACAAAGAGTTGGGCTCCTCCATGTACTGCTTGAGGCTGAGGATCTTCTTCCCATTGACCTGACAGGAAGCAGCATGGCCACCACACATTTAGCATTGGGCTAACATTGTTTACATAAAGTTCCCAACACAACAACCCATAGATACCAAGTGAATTCTCACCTGTAGATGTGTGCAGATGCGCCTTAACACATCATAAACACTATCTCTGGACAATAGAGACACAAAGACGTACTGCGGACAAGATGGAAACAAACATTACAATCAGAGTGAAAGCCTTCGGTAACACTTTATTTCAATTATTAGTAGACTGTCTACTTAATATCTGTTGATACTGACATTCAACAGACATTTAACAGACTATAAGAATCTTTGCAAGTACATGTCAACTTACACTAACCCTACCCCTAACCCCAACCTCTAACAGTCTACTTATAATCTAATGAGTATTAGTTGCAATGTAACTTAAATTCAACAAACAGACCATCAAAATAAAGTGTGACCAAGCCTTCAAACAGACTATAAATCATGGTGTATAAAGTGCTGCTGAAATAAATATAGTGACTAATGCTTATAAATATCTTGAACCTTCAAAAAAATAAATAAAAAAATAGAAAAGTATTCAAAAATAAATAAATAAAAAACAGAGACCATGTTGCACAGCTTCTCCATTAACTTAAGACAGGGAAAGTTGGTTATTCCAACATCAAATGCTTTCAAAGCAATGTCTTTACAATGTCAAAGCAATTAACCAGTTTCTTACAAGATTTAGTATTATGTGAAAAGAAGATTTTAATAATGTAATAATTATGATACATGAAGTTTCAATGGGAATTAAAGGTTTTTTTGGAATCACTGATGACCAAAAGAAGCTTTGATTTCTGTGTTGCAAGACACTTCAGCCACTTCAGTACTAATCTATTTTAGCCTTTAGATTTTTCAGCAGTTAAGGAAGGGCATAACCAGATTATGATAAAGCACTTTAGTTTAATTTCACAATGCAGCCACCTAATCTCCCTACCAGGAAAAGGTTTATCATTTTAGAGAACACAAAGAGTGTGTGAAAGCCAATCTCATGAGAAGCAAAGGCTTTATGGATTAATACAAAACAAATGGAACCCATGAGATTCTCAGTGACCTCCAGCTTTACAGTATTCACATTTTATCTACCTGTTGAGAAACAAAAAGGGACTATTTGGTGTTATTCTTTGTTTATGATTTACTTGCTTGGTGTCATGGTGGCGCAGTGGGTAGCACAATCGCCTCATAGGAAGAATGTCGCTGGTTCTAGCCTCAGCTGGGTCAGTTGGCATTTCTGTTTGGAGTTTGCATGTTCTCCCTGTATTTATGTGGGCTTTCTCCAGGTGCTCTGGTTTCCCCCACAAGTCCAAAGACATGTTATAGGTGAATTGGGTAAGCTAAATTGTCTGTAGTGTATGTGTGTGAATGAGTGTGTGTGGATGTTTTCCAGTGATGGGTTGCAGCTGGAAGGGTATGCACTAAGCCAAAAATGAATGAATAAATTAATGAATGATTTACTTGCTTCTGAATTTTGTCTTCAACCATGCACAACTACCTATCTAGGATTGTACTATGTGCACTTCAAGGCAGCAATAGAATTTTTTCTCAATGCCTGTTTTGTTCTGCTGTTACATTACAAGAAGAAATGTTCTGTATTTGAGAACTATAGAATTACTATTCACAGGCATTAAAGGAATGCCCATGTAAAAGCTCAAGTAATTTGATTACTGGTAACTTTAATTGAAAATGGAAATATCTGGTACTAAATCATCTGGATCCCTCAGTATAAAGAACATCACAGTAGATGTCAATGAACGTCATGTAGAGATTAAATGACAAGAGAAATATCAGTATGAACACATACATTCATTATCAAATAGGTTTGAGGCTAAATGATCTTGATTGTGCTAGTTATACTATTCCTATAGTATGTCTGGTGTGTATTTATTTTCATTTATGAAAACATCTCAGACAAACTTGGAAAGGGAAGAATCTCCCTTTTATCTGAGCAACACATTGTAATTGTGGAATCTGTATTTAAATGAAATTTCAAGAAGTTTTAAATGAGAAATTCACAAACTGCGTTCAGATTTGGCAAGATACTAGAGTCTACTATCAAAATGAATAGTTTCAATAGAAGCTTAAATGTTTCTACAAGTCTGGAATATCTGAGCAATAATGAGCACAATGACAGCTACAGTCTAAAAGTGATGTTTGCTGTTTTTTCAAACTACTTATTTAAGCTGAGCCAATGCAATTCTTGAGTTTTTTTTGGGGGGGGACAACTTAATTGTTTTATGTTCAATCCACTTAAATTTGTTATAACCGAAAAGTTAAAGGTGCAGTATGTAAGCTTGACACTCTATGGTTGAATTAGGTATTGCGCTCCTGCTTCAAAGCACAAGCAAGAGCAGGTTGCCAGATTGATGACACCAACAAATTTAAACTTAAATCGTGTTCTAAATAAAAGCAATGACATGCGATATAAGGGAAAAAAAAATCCTCTATTAAAATAAGTTTTTGTTCTAACCAACACCTAAAACGTATATTTTAGAAACGGCTTCTATTTACGGCAGCTAAACAACAGGATTTACGGACAATGATCACCTTAGGTAAACCGCATGTGCTTTATTCAATGTTAAATGCTAATAATGTGTGTTTGAATGGCATTTTACATGACATTTACTGCCATACTACTGAAAGCAGCAGCAGATAGTTCACCTCAGATCTTAAAAATAAAATAAACTGTTTGAAATTGAACTTTAGAACTGTGACTCAGTAAAAGCCAACACATATCAGTGATCCAGCATGTACATTGCTTAGTCAGCAGATGCTGACTAAGCTATGTATTTCAATCTGCCGGCCGGTGACCTGGAACCCAGTGGAAACGCACCTTCTGACTGCTGTCTGTGGTGATAGCCAAGCCATTAGGAACCAGACCTGCTGTCTTATGTTTCTTCACCAACCGAACTGACGCAACTGGAATGGCCACCTGAGAGGCAAGAGAAAGTGATAGAAAAAAAGAAAAGACAACAATCTTCAATTACGAATTCTTGCACACAAGATTTTCCCACTCAATGATTGAAATTGGACAAGCTACATCTAATTACTAAATAACATGGCGTATTAAAGAATAATGTAACATTAGACTTAATGCAGTACAGCAAAATGTAACATGGTACAATGCTACAAGTTAAAAAAACATTCATTCTATGTGGGTGTGCCTTGTAAGTTTCCCATCGAGCACCTTGACGTCAATACGACATCAAAAAACCCTGTCAATCTTTCAAATCAACTTGAGGTCAAAAACAACATCGAGTTGACATCTAACTCTGGCTTTAAAAATCAATTTCAGGACAGTCCTGTAATCCATTCTTGATGTGTTTTTTCGACGTCAATTTGATGTCATTTAGACATCAAGGTAGTTTACATGCATTGTGGAGATACAAAACCCTGTGTATTTTTGTATTAAAGCTTTCAGATTAATTAGGTTAGGTTAGGTTAGGTTACTTTATTTATACCCGAAGGTAGATTTGGTTTGCAGTCCAGAGTCCTCATCTCATAACAGTGCCATACAAAAAGCTCACATAATAACAACAACAAATGAACATAAAGACATAAAACAAACATATCAACAAAGAAAATAAATAGACAATCACTTCATGTGTCCACCCCTCCTCCCCCCCAAATAAATGTTTAAAACAATCTAAAATATACAAGTCACTGCACTACCTCTGAAAATCTTCATTGTAGATAAATTGCACACAAATAAATTTAAAATGATATCCTATACAATTAAAAGAAGAGAGGACACATGAAGCCTAAATTGTTAAAAATAAAATGTAACAACAAAACAAAACACAAGCATTAGTTCCATGCCAAACTCTCACTGCTGGTCGCCGCGTGTGCATGCGCCCTCGTGACAATAAAACATAAAACATTTCTTATAATACCTTTTGTGTTGTCATTTTGGTGGTCAAAAGAGCATCAAGGTGTGGATGTCAAATGGACATCAAGGATTTGACATGAAATCTGTTAGCAATTTTGATGTGTTTTTTGATGCCAAAATGTCAATTTAGTGTCGTCATGACATCTACAGCAGGTGCCCATTGGGTTGTCAGGATAATAAAATGTTAAAACTGAACAAGCGAATAAATCAAAGAAATTACCAGATTTCTGTTGCATTCTGGATAATTTCTGCATTTATGTAAACCCTGTGATACACAATCTCTTGAATCAAACAGACACAAAATTGTTTTATGTTTTTAGGTTTTTTATATTATTCAATGATCCATCATCATAACCATATAATAATTATTTTAATATTAATTAGAATTTTTACATTTTATCTAACTACGAAATTTAGTGACACTGGACGGGGCTTTATATGTCATGAATGTACTGTTTTGGGGAGAGAAGATTTTTTTTCAACACATTTCTAAACACAATAGTTTTAATAACTCATTTGTAATCACTGATTTATCTTTGCCATGACAGTAAATAATATTTTTTCAAGACACTTCTATACAGCTTAAAGTGACATTTAAAGACTTAACTAGGTTAATTAGGTTAACTAGGCAGGTTAGGGTAATTAGGCACGTTATTGTATAACGATGGTTTGTTTTGTAGACTATTGAAAAAAATAAGCTTAAAGGAGCTAATAATTTTGACCTTAAAATGGTTTTAAAAAAATGTAAAACATTTTATTCTAGCCGAAATAAACCAAATAAGACTTGCTCCAGAAGAAAAAATATTATCAGACATACTGTGAAAATTTCATTGCTCTGTTAAACATAATTTGGGAAATATTTAAAAAAGAAAAAAAATATTCAAAGGGGGGCTAATAATTCTGACTTCAACTGTATATAAAAATAAGAAGAGTACATTTTATGTTTATGCTGACTTTAACGCTAAACAGGAAACTCGTGAATCCATATCTGGAGCTATGTAACAAAATAACTTATGATAACGGTCCAAAATTAGTATACCCACATTTATATGTTAGGGAAAAATCTAAATGTAATTTTTTGCGTGTAAGTAACATGGTAAATAATGTAAACAACAGGTCTCTGGCAGAAACGGTGGCATAAACAAATAACATCCATAATTCAACACTATCGTGTCAGTAGACTAAATGTGTTCGATGGGATGTTCTTCTGTGGACTCTTACCTTTCAAAGTACACTGTGATGTACCATAATGAATGCGTGTGTGTCTTGTTATTACAATGATATTGCATATCTAAGAAGCGTTTTCTGTACAACTTACACAAATTTAGCAAATACTTTCTTTATAAGCTTCTTATTGAAAGACAACTAGCTGCATTGGCTGCTTGAGGGTTGTAGCTTTAGACTGATGTATAGTTTGTCACGATTACTTGTGTTCTTTTTAGAATAATCTATTCATAAACACTGATGATATGTGGAAAAACAGCGCCCCAGTTCGTCCACGTGCTGACGTTGGCTTAACAAACGTAAAAAGCTCAATTTAAGAGAAACAATAAATGTATACCAATGTGTTAAAATTTTGCAGTTTCCTATTTCTTATTGTATGAATTTAAATGGATGATTTTAGTGTAGATAATGTTTGGCGACTAAAATATTATTTTAATAAATATATCTTTGTTCAAATGCACCAATAAACAGTTAAAGTCAGAATTATTAGCCCCCCTTTGAATATTTTTTTCTTTTTTTATATATATCGCAAATGATGTAAATGAAAATTTCACAGTATGTCTGATAATATTTTTCTTCTGGAGAAAGTCTGATTTGTTTTATTTCAGCTAGAATAAAAAGCAGTTTAAATTTTTTTTAAAGACATTTTAAGGTCAAAATTATTAGCCCCTTTAAGCTAATTTGTTTCAATAGTCTACAGAACAAACCATCATTATATAATAACTTGCCTAATTTACGGTGGCCGAGAGCTTATTGCGCTGCAATTTAAGAAAGCACATGCAATAACAAAAAACACCGGCAAATTAAGAAACAATCTTCATCAATTTGACAGCACACCTGTTGCAAATTCTCACAACACAGACAACGGAAGAAATGCGCAGCATATTGGTCAAAACACAGACAACAGGAGAAACGCGCAGCAAATTGGTCAAAACACAAACAACAGGAGAAACGCGCAGCAAATTGGTCAAAACACGTGCAAACATCCACATAACACAACGGAAATGTTTCAAGAGGACCCAAAAACATGACGGACCCAGCTGAGATACTTAAATTGCGTGTTAAGCTCTCTCGGCCACCGTACTAATTACCCTAAAAATTAAATTGCTAAATACCTAATAATTCAGGGGGGGCTAATAATTCTGACTTCAACTGTACATTCCGTAATTTTATGGTTTATTTCCGGCAGCTAGGGTGACGTAAAATAATGGCCATTAAATTACAGAAATTTACGGTAAAGTTATGGATATTAAATTGCAAAAATATCCCTAAATTTAAATTTCTGGTAAATTTCTGGGTAACACTTTATTTTGATGGTCCATTTGAGTATTAGTAGACTGTCTACGTAATATCTGTTGATACTGACATTTAACAGACATTTAACTGACTATAAGAAACTTTGCAAGTACATGTCAACTTACACTAACCCCAACCCTAAGCCCAACCCTAACCCCAACCTAACAGTCTGCTTATAATCTAATGAGAATTAGTTGCAATGTAACTTAAATTCAGCAAACGGACCATCAAAATAAAGTGTGGCCAATTTCTGTAATTTAATATTCGTTATTTTACGATAATTTTTTTGTAATTTAGCGGCCGTTATTTTATGGTTTATTTCCAGGACCCCAGCTGCCGGAAATAAACAAAAAAATTACAGATTTTTTTTTAAAAGTGTATATTCAGTGAGAAATGGATTAAAATATTCATTTCCTAATTATGTTGAGCACTGAGTGTATAACCTGCCCACTGTCACCAAACTTCTCAGTCACAGAAAATGTCCACCTGTTCCACAAGTGTTAACGTGCACCTGTGCACCAAACTGGTCTCACAGAAGAGTTTCGGAAGGATAAAAAGAGGAGTGACGACAGTGGAAGACGAGAGAGGGCGTTTTGTTTTCTGCTTATTAAATATTAAAAACAGTTTGAAACATTCAGCAGTTCCTGCCTCCTTCTTCCCTTGAAATTTGAGTTATAAACTGTGTTTTAATACCATTCTTTAATTATAGTGAATCAATGTTTATTACAAGGTATACACTGGATTTGATATTACCACAATACACAAAAAAGTATCCTTTGATTTAATGTTCAGTTTTCAAATTAAATCTTAAAAGGCCACACTAAACTAACACAAATGCCACCTTCTAGTCGAGTCTATCATGACTATAATCATAAGCCAAAAAACGTGATGCTCACCTTGATGTCTTTACCAAAGAGGTTTGCGTAGAAGCACAGCCAGTTTCGAGAGATGTAGAGTCGGCCTTGCAGGAGGATATCTCTGAGCAGGGCGCAGGAGTACACTAAAGAAGAGGTCACAAGGTCACTTATACAAGAGATGCAAGATGATACCTTCAACTGAAAGTTCAACAAAAGCATCAAATTAGGACTTCTCGTTTGAACTCAGGGTGGTTAATATGCTGATCCTAATGTCAGATGGATGGCAACAACACAATATTACTAAAAATCAACATGAACAAGCAATACCAACACACTGTGGTCTAAAAGGGGTGAGAAGTTTGCAGATTGCAAATTGACAGTATTGTTGAAATAAAATGTGAAAGAAAAGTTATGACCAAATATGTATTACAATTATGCTATATTTTAGGTCACCCATCAAATAGGCATTGTTGTAAATGTAAAAATACAGAAACGAACAGAAAGTATGGCATTAAAACAAGTTTATAAATGCATTTAAGATGATTGTAGTGAAACTGGCTAAAAAAATTCAACCAATTGTAATGTAATTCAATCAAATAATTTCAACCTATAGGTGCTGTTTGCAATTTGAAATAGTGTTGTCAGCATGAGGTTACTATGGTGACCCAGTTCGCCGCAATAATGACAAGCTTAGTTCGAAGAGATACAGACTCTTTAAAGAAAATGTTTAGCTTTTTGTGAACATGATCAGAATATGGCTGACTCAAATTTGGGGGGAGTTTTTATAAAAATTTAGGTTTGCAAAATGTTTAAATGATATGAAAACGCATTCATAACAAAGCATTTGTCACAAAATTCAAAACAGCCGACAACCAAAGTGTATGACATGGGGAAATTAAATACTGTTCAATTTGTGCTGCTATAGTTGTTTTCGTATCTCCTGACAACTAGGTATGGCACTGCGCAGAAACTGTGCAGGTTTTCTCTGTTGGTGGTTGGCAAAACTCACACCAACTTTCATCTGCAAATACTAAAGCAATGGTGTAGATATAATCTTATGTCCAATTTGTGTTAATTATGGATGGTTTGACTAATCAACATAATTTCCATACATATCTATCAGCATGGGCAAGCCACCTAGTTTGATTTCATGAAAATTGGACAAACTAGACGAATGACCTAGGAGGAGTATTAAAATGACAGAAATAGCCTATAATGCAATCCAACAGCATTTCTACAGAGAATATCCCTTTTAGGTGTTTTAGTTATTAGATACACATAAGAGCCATTTTAGATAGGTGGTGCGTGGTTCGAAAGGGATCAGTTTAGGGTGACATATCCCTTTAAGTTACATAACTTTTTAAGAAGATGGATTTCAGTGATAACAACAGGTTCCACCTTAAAAATGAACATTGTCATGCTATACTGTAGTAGTTAATGACACCTTATATAAAGTGGGACCATATATATAACAATATATATTCAGAGGTTATTGAAAACACACTTATTCTCTTTAGCTTTCATAAATGCACTTGGGCTGTTTGTGTGTACGTGTTTTGGCTGTTTGCATGTTTGTAGGTATTCTTTTATGTTCAGCACTTTAGTACTCGTTGTGGTTATTTGAAGGTGCTTAAATAAGGTTGAGTTATATAGATGGCTTAAATGGAGAGTGGATAGATAGGAATGTCCCAAATTCAGTTTCTTTTTGTCTCTTGAACACAAGATATTTTAAACAAAGCTGGAAACCTTTATTCATTGTAGGAAAAACAAACACTAAAGAAGCCAATGGTTACAGGTTTTCAGCTTCGTTCATACTATGTTTTTTCCGTTCAGGTTTAGAACCACTTGTGAATGAGTAAACAGTGAGTATATTTTTATTTTTGGTTGAACTACCCCTTTAAGACGCTGACTAACATTGAATTTCCCAAGTGTTTTCAGACGTTTGCTCTACCTGGACAAGTTGTGAACTTGAACAATGAATAATTTCATTAACAAAGAAGCTGTGCAGTTTAACATCATTTGATGAATTCAAATGAAATAAATTACATTTAGCACACAGCAAACTACAGTTAGTAGTCAGAATTATTATTTTTTTTTAATATTTCCCAAGTGATGTCTAACAGAGCAAGAGATTTTCACAGTATGTCTGATAATATTTTTTCCTATTTGTTTTATTTTGGCTAGATTAAAAGCGTTTTTTTAACATGTTTTTTTAACATTTTAAGGTCAAATTTATTGGCCGCTTTGTAATTTTTAATTATTAGTCTGCAGAACAAACCATCGTTATACAATAACTTACCTAATTACCCTAACCTGCCTAGTATAAAACATAATTAATCTGGTTAAGCCTTTAAATGTCATTTTAAGCTGTAGAAGCGTCCTGAAAAATATCTAGTCAAATATTTACTGTCATCATGGCAAAGATAAAATAAATCAGTGATTAGAAATGAGTTATTAAAAATATTATGTTTATAAATGTGTAGAAAAAAAATCTGCTCTCTGTTAAACAGAAATTGGGGAAAAAAATAAAAAGGGGGGCTAATAATTCTGACTTCAACTGTATACTTTTAAACAACTGCAAGACGTAAAAAATGCTGGCTTCCACATAACCGATTTGTGTTGGTGCAAAATGAATTAAGTTAGCTTATTATTTTTTACTAATTTACATGGATTGAACATAAAGCAATCAAATTTTTCATTAAATAAACCTCAAGAATTGTGTTGTTTCAGCTCATTTTAAATAAGTAGTTCGAACAAACAGTAAACCAAATTTTTTGAGAAAATGCTTGGTTTCACACAATTCTCATGTTGATTCAAAACAAATTGATTAAGTTGTTTTACAAATTTAAGTGGTTTGAACTTAAAACAATGAAGTTGTCCCCAAAAAACTCAAGAATTGTGTTGATTCAGCTTATTTTAAATAAATAGTTTAAACAAGCAGCAATTTTTTTTTTTTTTTTAATGTACGGAGGGAGCTGGAGTATCACTAGCTGAATCATCTCCCAAGGTCACGTTACACGGAGCGAGAAGATGCAGTGAAATGAAAAAGCTGACAGCAGAAGGAGAAGAATAACAACAAACTTACCTTTCATCAGGAGCTCTTCTTTGGGCACGCTCTGGAAGAGCTTGTGGTACTGCGCATTGTACTTGCTGACGGTCTGTGAAGGGGTAGAGGAAAGGGAAATCAGCTGCTTCGCACAGCTCTTCTGCAGCCTGGCTCTTTCTCGTAAGGGATGCGAGCTCTGCACCAAACTGAGCATGCTGACACGACACTAACGCTCCACGCCAAACGCAGAGGCAGCCGTGTGTGCGTTCTGCAGAATCCCGTCTCTCTCTGCTATCCCACCACTGTGAGGCAACTTAGACTTGTCCTCTTCCTGTGAGCTAACACAGCGTTTCTGGTTACTTCAGAAGCGTCTCTCTCTCTTTCTCTCTCTATCTCTATCTCTCTCTCCGTCACAGGCGTGCAGCAGAAACACCCACTGCACCTTGATAGAAAAACTTGTGGGCTCGTTTCTCGCGCTGAGACTCTCCCACTCTTGCTTCCTGCTGTGTTTTGAGCACACTGACACTCAGCTTATCATTCAGAAAAAGTTCATTATGCAGATGGACTGATCCACTTCCCTGTCAACATTTAACCCTGCTTGTACAAATACAGTGTCTGTTTATAAGCTGTAATAAAAGCATTATGCCTTAAAGGAACACTCCACTGTTTTTTTACAAGACACCCAGCTTTAAACAGTTAAGTTTTACCATTTTTGTTGTCGTTTTTTTGTTATCGTTATCATTCAGCCGATCTCTGGGTCTGACGGGAGCATTTTAGCTTAGCTTGGCACAAACCATTGAATCGGGTTAGACCATTAGCATCTCGGTTAAAAAAGTTCAAATTACTTTTGATAATTGTCCTATTTTTTAAATTTTTTAAATTATCCAAATTCTTTTAAAAAAAATTTAGAGGGTGACACTGTGGCTCAGTGGTTAGCACAGTCGTCTCACAGCAACAAGGTCATATGGTTGGAGTCTCGGCTGGGGCATTTTTGTGTGGAGTTTGCATGTTCTCCCGGGGTTCATGTGGATTCCCTCCAGGTGCTCCAGCTTACCCCACTGTTCAAAGTCATGCACTATAAGTAAATTAGATGAACTAAATTGTTAATGTGAGAGTGTATGGGTGTTTCCCAGTACTGGTTTGCGGCTGGAAGGGCACCTGTAGCGTAAAACATATGCTAGCAGTTTGTGGTTCATTCCGCTGTGACGACCCCTGATTAATCAAGGACTAAGCCGAAGGAAAATGAATGACTGGTGCTTTTTTAGAGTCATATGCTAATGGTCTAATCCGATTCAATGATTTATGCTAAGCTAAGATATAAACATGGCAAAACTCAACTGTTTTACTCTAGGTCAGTGGTTCTCAGGCTTTTTTCACCAAGTACCACCTCAGAAAAAAATTGTCTCTTCAAGTACCACCATAATAACCGGTATTGAAGTACAGTAGCGTAGTAGGCCTAATTAAGCAGCTACAGAACTGCACAGTTCAAAAAAAGGCTGATTAATTCTTCTTATTAAGAATATTGATTATTGTCAGCCACTTAAATAAAAGGTTTAGCCTATTAAAATCAATTTACTGATCACATTGGCGTTATCGTACGCGTCAAAGGGTTAAAAGTATGTAAATGCTGTAGGTGATTGGTAAAAAAAG
Source organism: Danio albolineatus (assembly GCA_903798035.1). Classification (NCBI taxonomy): domain Eukaryota; kingdom Metazoa; phylum Chordata; class Actinopteri; order Cypriniformes; family Danionidae; genus Danio; species Danio albolineatus. The sequence goes on along the minus strand of CAIGQQ010012353.1, from coordinate 341,581 downwards.
CCTTTTTCCAAAAGTGGAGTCAATAACTAATCTTGAGTTCCTCTCAAAGATTTTCTGATCAACATGGTCACACAAGTTACTCTGACATCTAAAAATGATTTGAACACCATAAAGGATTGTTAACCCAAAAATTAAATGTATTCATACAAAATACACACAAAACTCTTTTTACTCTTAAAAAAATACACTTTTTACTCTTTTCCTGGTCTTAAATCAAAAAGCATTTTGCACAAGTAAAAAATATTGTAATTTTTAATTCAAAATTAAGTGATATTTAAATTAAGTAAAATAATCTTTCAGTGGGGAAAGTAAAATACAAAACAAGATTACTTCACTGGCAGAATATTTTACTTGTTTTTTTGGAAAAACTCAATTAATTTTGACGGATTATTTCCGAAAATAAAACAATATGTCTTACCTGTTGAGTAAATGCTTGAAACATCTTTATTCATTTATGTTTTTGCAGTGCAGCATCCACTAGAATTCCAAATCTATGCCATCAAATTATCAAGTTATCTTTTCAGCTACATACAAACTGATGTTTTACTAATACAATCTCACAGCACTTCGTAACTTTTTGATTTAGCTGCCAATTCTTGTGATCTCATTCATATCTCATTCATATAATTTAGTACGATTTGCTCATCTGCGTTTCCTCTTGAGATCAGACTGATTTTACTACAGAAACAGGTCTTTATTTTCCTTAAGAGAAATAAATATTTTTATGATAATTATTTAAATTAGCGCCTCTAGAAAGAGTTACAGATCTACTGAAGAAAATGTCACATGCATCCTGAATGGCCTGAGATTGGGTTCATTTTAAAGCATATAAATGCATCTGCATTAGACTCAAACTAAATTATCGTTATTTTAATCAAAAGGCAATAAAAAATTGTTCATAATAATTTTGTTGAACTAAACGTGATTACAATTCTAAGACATCTTAACTTGATAAGATTTCATACATCCACTAGAAATCACTGCAACATCAGATGGCTAAAAATAACTGCAAAAATGCTGGGTCATTCTCGAATGTGGTGCTTTTTCCACCACAATGAAATAAATAATGCTTGGATCAGATTTTTGTAAAAGGATATGCTTATTGTTCAAAAAAACAACACTGCATAAAGTGGATTTGCTCATCAGATCTAAGCCAAGAGACTTGATTTTAATAAAATAGAACGTTTTATTTTTTATGCCAATAGGTCAAAGCCAGATTTATTAAAAGCTTACACTAGCAAAAACCTTTTTGGCATCAAAAGATCAGGAAAAACATGATGACAAGGCATGAAGTTCATGAATTTGTAGGAGATTCCCTTTTAGATATGCAATATTTATGACAAGAGAGCTTCTCAAGTGAAGTTATTTATATATAACACTCCTATCTACATGGAAAACTTGCTGCTAATGAAAATTCAGGTTTACATTTAATTATTTATTTGTAATGCTTAAAAAAAAAAACCAAAAAACAGGCATAACTGTCAATTTTTTGGAAATTGAGATTTATGCATACTCTCAAAGCTGAATAGGCATTCCAATGATGTATAGTTTGTTAAAATAAGACTAGCTGAGACACATCTGATAATCTGAAATATAAGGGTTAAAAAAAATATCTAAATACTGAGAAAATCACCTTTAAAGTTGTCCAGATTCGATTCTTAGCAATGCATAAAGTTTTTGATTGATTTATGAAACTAAATTTTCTAAATATCTTCATGGAAGATCTTTACTTAAAGGTGCAGTATGTAAGTTTGACACCCAGTGCTTGAACTAGGTATTGCACTTCTGTTCCAAAACAAATGCAAGCACAGGTTGCGAGATTAAGGACAGTGGGATTTAAACTGTGTGATTTAAATGAGTGATTTAAATCGTGTTCTAAATAAAAGCATCGGTACCCGATAAAAGGAATATTTTTCATATTAAAATGAGTTTTTGTCCTAACCAACACCTCGAATTTATATTTTACAAACAGCTTTTATTTCTCACAGGTGAACAACAGAAAACTATGACAATGATCACCTCAGATAAACCTCACATGCTTTATTCAGTGTTAAATGCTAATAATGTGAGTTTAAATGCCATTTTGCATGACATTTATTGCTGTATTCTGAAAGCAGCAGCAGATGGTTCACCTCAGATCTTAAAAATAAAATAATCCGTTTGAAATTGAACTAAATCATATGTGATTCAGCATGTACATTTAATAATGTTAAAGAGGGTTAATATGTATTAAATAGATTATAAACCTTACCATGTGAGTAAGTGAGTGCATATTATGTGCTTCTGAATGGCTGTATTTAAATTTCTGTCGTCTTTGCCTAGTGCAAACAGACAAATTACTCATCACTGCGTATCTCGTCACGTATCCAATTGTTCTAATTACAATTGACACGTGGCTACAATGTAACCTGCTCACCTAATGTTTACGTTCGTAATATTTATAATATTTTCTAATTAATAACCTCATGTGGATCTGTGGATCTGTGAATCTGCATCTCATTTCGGAGTCTGCTACTGTCCATCGGTGGTCACACTTCGGTCACGGACGCATGCTTTCAGAGCTGTTCTGAATTAATGAATAAAATACGCAGCAACCTAAGTGCAATCTGAGTGCTAAAATATAATTGGCTAAACTGGCATTGGGCAGGTTAAATGACCAAAACAAAGACAGCGTTCCAGCACAGAAAACACATTTTCAAAGCAGAATAGCTGACTTCAGTTTTTCAGATAAACAAGTATGTTCACTTGGCATGCTTCATAAATATCTGCAAACATATTATGCTATTTTTATGCTTTACAAGAGTTACATACATGCACCTTTAAAGAGATAGTTTAATCAAAACTGAAAATTTAGTAATTGTTTACTTCCTATACTTGTTTCAAACCTTTATGAGTATTTCTTTCCGGTAAAACACAAAAGAAGATATTTTAAAAAATGTTGTAACTATTGACTTCCATAGTATTTGTGTTTCCTTCTGGAAGTCTTCAGCTTTCTTCAAAATATCTTCTTTTGGGTTCAGTAGTTTGAAACCACTTGAGGGGCAGTAAATAGTATGTTTTCATCTCTTTAATAATGTTTTGCATAAAAAGATTGATCATTTTGACTCATACAATGTACTTTTTGACTATAGCCATGGTTGGTTTTATGATGCAGGGTCACATTTATTCAGATTTATTAATGTACTCACTGATTATACAGGTTAGATATGACATGATAATCTATGTGTCATCCGGTACTTACAGATCCACGGTAGCATTTCTTGACGTCCTCATATGACAGATCATCTATTAGATGCACCCTGTGACAAAGAGAGAAATTGAAAGAGGATATGATAAATATTAACCTGGATGATCATATATATATAAACCACATGATTTATTTCAAAGGAGCAGCATTTAGTAAACGGCATGTTAAAAGAACATATAAAGGTAAAGTTTCCATTACGTTATCAAGTCTGACATTTATTCTTTTCATCGGCATTATAAAACTGAGCAAACACACAGCCTTGTTAACTTCAGGGTGAACTCATGACACAAAACACATGACCCTCGACCCTAGAAATGAGCTCATGCTCAAGGTAGAGTGCATCACAAGTTTTCCTGAATTAGTATATATTACAGTTATTCAAAATGATTTCAAATCCTTTTTTAGGATATTATGATTTTTGCTGAATGAAGTCAGACTGAATGTGATATATGTTGTCCATAGAATTAAAAAAACACTTTTTTTTTGTCAATAGTGGTGTGATATACTTGTATTTATATATTTATTGTGGCATTGGTATCATAAGAGTATCTTTAGCTGTGTTCTGTTCCACATCATTATTCATTTATTTATTAATTTTCCTTCGACTTAGTCCTTTATTTATCAGGGGTTGCCAGAGCAGAATGAACCGTCCACTATTCCGGCATATGTTTTAGAGCCCTGCACGGGCCTTAAATCTAAGCCCGAGCCCGACCCTGGCCCGAGACGCACAGGCTGAAGCCCGGCCCGTGTCCGACAGATTATCAAAATTTTCGGCCCGAGTCCGGCCCGAAGCCCGTTTTTTTCCCCCCGCCAAACATCTAAGCCTATACAGCCATTAAAATAGACCAGATTTGTATTTAATAGAGAACTGATATTTTTCGTTTCCTTTTTTATCAGAGTGATTTAGAGAAATTATTGGAGTTTTTTTGTTTGTTATTTTACGGAAAACCTTTGATGAATGAGGAGAGACCTGTGGTGGCTGTTTCAAGTAATCTAGAGCTGTATGAAAAGCGCACCGCGCTTCTTTTTCTCTAGTCAAAATAAAGGCAGTATACGGTGCGCCTCGCGCTTTTGGAACGGACAGGTGCGCTCGGAGTGATCGGCCCCTGATGTGCAAACATATTTGTTAATTCGCGGGACGGTAACACGTGCCGACAACACGTTTGCCAAAGAAGCAAAGAATATTGCAGATTGACACAGATGAGTTGCCAAACCTGCGCTGATGCTGACCGCCTCCGTCCTGGATATGCGTCATAAACTCAACAAATAGGCTATAGTTTTAATAAATTAGTGTACAACTAACAAACCAACTTTTTTCCATTTAGAAAATTACAGTTATTAATAGTTCTTATATAATATACATTTTTAAAAATAGTCTGCATACATGAACCGCGAGTGAGACGGAGGAAAGAAGTCATAATCATAAGACATAATCTTTAAACTAATGACTTATGTTAAAAATGTTGACAGGGGTTTTGTAATATAATATTAACAGCAGAGCATTAATTAAATGCATATTTAATGCGATCGATTCGAGGTAGCCTGATATTTTTATTTTATGGAAGAAAAGAACATGATTGGACAAACAGCAGATGCCGCTTCTAAAAAAAGCATTCAGTCAGTGTTTTCGTTTTGTAATCTAAATATTATTTAAATGAAAAATAGCTAGGACAGAACTATCTAATTTATTCTTTTTATTTAGTTTATTCTATTAGTTTATTTTATTTATTTATATGTTGTTGGAAACACTGCAGGTGCGTGAAGATGCTCTGTTAGGTTCTGTATGCTTTGATTTGTTTTGTAAACAAATCAGTATTTTAAAATGCAATATTTAATATGTCAGACACAAAATAGACACGTCAATTTTTTTTTCAATAAATAATAATTTAATATTAATCTGAGCAGTTAACAATCCAGTTTGTGTTTTGGCATTGTAGACGCATTAGCGGAGGTTTTTTTAAGCACTTCACTTAGATGTTATTCGTACTTCAATTTTATTTAGAAAATAACTGACCAACAAAACTTATTAGACTATACGAAACTATAGAATTCGTTTTTAAAATATATTTTTTTCTAGCAGAAATTTACTAATTATATTTTTGATTAGATCCCGTCTACTGCTCAACTGTGCGGTGGATGATTTTCGGTCAGTGCAAAGTGTAAGGATTTCATAAATGCTTCACTAATGATTGTAGCATATCACAATCTTCTGACATATATTTGCAATTTTTTAAGATGCCATAATTATAAAGATTATGTCTTATATAAGAAATAAAAAAGGAAACGAATTATGTCGTAATAATTGCTCTTAAATAATGTAGCCTTTGACAGTATAAGCATATGAGTTTCTTTAGATGATGCGGGGGAAGGAGGCGGGGCGGTGCTGGATTTGTGCGTACCGCAGGCCCCTTGGACATAAATGTTGTGCATTGTGCATAACCAATTAGCTCGTCATTTAAAGTTGTCACTATTTGAAAAGTTGACCAGACCTTTCCTCTTTCGTTTTTCACAGTTTCACGTGGTTAGAAATCTCTATAGACAAGGCACCACTGGCGCTTCTGGACGGCGCGCATTAGATGTCATTAAACTTTTTTTGACGTTTGATTATGGAGCAGGCCCGAAGCCCGATATGCACGCTAGCTAAGACGTGAAAATAGGCCCGAAGCCCGGCCCGAGGGGCACAAAAAAGTCGGGCCCCGACGGGCTCGGGCTCAAATGCAGGGCTCTAATATGTTTTACCCAGCAGATACTGTTCCAGCTGCAACCCAGTACTGGGAAACACCCATACACTTTCACATTCACATATGCACTCAAACACTACGGCCAACTTAGTTAATTTAATTCACCTACAGCGCATGTCTTTGGACCCGAAGGAAACCCACACGAACACAGAAAATGCCAACTGGTCCAGCCGGGACTCGAACCAGCGACCTTCTTGCTGTGAGGTGACAGCTATTTGTTGAACAATTTAAACTTTTTATTTGCACAGTTGCACAATCGCCACCTTTTTCTTACTTCTAATCCTCAGTTTTATTATATTTATAAAGCTGGGAACATTTCAAGTTCACACTTAGCTGATGATTGATTATAAAGCTTGTTTGGCATGCTGTCCCGGTAGAAAGCCCTGAGCTCATAAGATTCTCGAGCCCGGGGCTCCCTCCCATTTGCAAGGCAAGAGGAGAGTTTGAGCTCAGGTTGATCTCGAGAACTCCCCTACTGTAGTAGCTGATGAACAGATAGTGATTGCTCTTAAGAGATAACTACTTACTAGGAGCATGTCTATGGAGCTGATCTGATTTTGTCAATTAACTTAAGTTGCATGTTTTTGGAAGGTGGGAGGAAACGGAGGATCCCTGGGGAAACCCACGTAAGCATGGAAAGAATGTGTAAACTCCACACAGAAATGTCGGCTGGCTTAGTAAGGACTAGAACCAGTGACGTTCTTGCTGTGTGGCAACAGTGCTAATCACTGGGCCATTGTGCCACACATCTAGGAAACACAAGCAATCATATATTTATATTTATATATTCATTCATTCATTCTCTTTTCGGCTTAGTCCCTTTATTAATCTGGGGTTGCCACAGTTGAATGAACCGCAAACTTATCCAGCATTTGTTTTACGCAGCGGATGCCCTTCCAGCTGCAACCCAACTCTGGGAAACATCCATACACATTCATTCACACTCATACACTACGGTATTTAGCCTTTAATTTTAATTTAGCCTACCCGATTTACCTGTACCACATGTCTTTGGACTAGTGGGGGAAACCGGAGCTCCTGGAGGAAACTCACGCAACCACGGGGAGAACATGCAAACTCCACACAGAAATGCCAGCTGACCCAGCCGAGGCTCGAACCAGTGACCTTCTTGTTGTGAGGTGAACGGGCTACTCACTACACCACCATGGCGCCATACATATATATATATATTTTTAAAAAACATTAAGTAAAATATTAATTATTATTATTATTATTATTATTATTATTATTATTATGCATACGTGCATAGCAGCAAGATGTTTGGCAGGAAACTGACCTTGACAATGACAAAAATGTATAATAATTACTGCTAATTTACATTTTTATTTAATTTATGCATACGCAATGAATGTAAGCCTGCTAACTGATCAAATGACAGAATATGTAAACTTGGTTTATATATATAATTAAAGAATAATAATTCAAGTCTGGATGCTAATCTGCCGAGGATGTTTTGAGAGCGACTTCATGAGCTCAGATTTTGTTTGACAATCAGAGGAAAAAGGGTGTTTCAACACCGCCTACACGTGTAAAATGAATTTTAAAGTTGTTTATCTGTTTTCCTACCTTAAACCAAAAAACGAAAATCGAGCCAATTTTTTATTTATTTTTTTGGTGAGCAAAAAACCCATGAAAAACAGCTATTTTCTCAGTTTTTCTTTTTTTTTTTTTTTTTTGAAAACGAATGTGAAATGGATGGAAGATACCCTGATTCATATGTCATACATGTAATTTGCATTATATGAGATTTCTATAGGGCACCTTTAAATCTATTGTACTGCAGTGGGAACGTCCTATAAGTGACACTGGATAAAACCATCAACTTCAATGACAGCCCGAAGCGAAACAGTGACAACTAATGACATCAGAGGCCATCAGAAATGAGATGATCAAATCATCAGTCATTCAGGACACTAACAATCTCCATTCTCCATCCCCTAAGAGAAAGAGCTGCAGGAGCACAGGCACATGGCCAAGAGTGCAGCAGAGACTCACTGCACTGCTGCTGACAGGACGAATGCATCCGTTACGCTTTTATCATCATTCAACATAACAGGGAACACCGCTACACACACACACACGTCAACAGAAACATGCTTCATTTCGCACATCATTGTTCCCGAGCAGATAATATTATGTCCCCTTAGGCCGCGATTACTTCTGCTGCCTTCGATAAAAATGAACATCCGAGTCTATTACAGATGACGCTCTATTGTCGTTTGAACACATAAACAATTGCTCGAGCAGTGCTAACTGAGTTGTAAAACAGCTGAAGGGTTTCATTTATGATTAAAAACAAGCAGAAATCCCCGGCAGTATCTCAGCAGTGTGTGAATGCTGCGAAAGATGTGTCTTATAGAGCTTCAAGTCAAGTGGTTTCCTGTGTGGTGAGGGAGATCAGAATGGCATGTCACACTCTATTTAAGAGATAATGTGAACCGAAAGCATGAAGTTTCTGTTCGTACAGTATGTAATAACACATAGACAGTTACCATGTTCTACATGTAGTCGACGTTATTTGGACTTGATTAAATAAAATTACTGTTGGGTGTAATTAGTTACACAGTGAAAAGTTACTCAAAATAAATGCCTTTTCTGCTGAAAAATTAAAGTAAGGGATTATTTTTGATTTGGGCTACGCGATATGGACAAAATAATCATATCAGTCGCCACAGTGGAATGAACCGACCACTATTCCGGCATATGTTTTACCCAGCAGATACCGCTCCAGGTGCAACCCAGTACTGGGAAACACCCATACACTCTCACATTCACACACGCACTCAAACACTACGGCCAACTTAGCTCATCTAATTCACCTACTGTATAGCACGTCTTTAGACAGTGGAGAAACCCAGCGGAGACCCAGAGGAAACCCACACGAACACAGGGAGAACGTGCAAACTCCACACAGAAACGCCAACTAACCTCAACTCTAGTTAAACACATACTGTACACAGTAGTACAAACCGCTTGATAAACAAAACTGTAATAAATTGTCTTAAAACAGACAACATGAAAAAATAAAGATGAACTAACCTCAGTTCCAGTCATAACAATAAATAAAAACTAACGTAAACCAAAATCACCTATTTGGTTCTCCCGCTCAACTTCGTCAAGCTTAGCTGTAATTGCCCGGTGTGCTGCGTCAGCTCTGATTGGTTAACATATTAAAATCATGCGCTCAAGAATGTATTCTAAATAAAATTCTAAATAAATTGGTAGATAAAATTGCAGCCTTATGCAGTTTAGAAATTGCATGTGCTTAAACCATTTTTTTTGCGATTGCGATAAATTGCACAGCCCTACTTTTAAAGTTTTAGGTACATTTCAGTTACTTATAATACAGTGCTCAGCATAAATGAGTACACCCCGTTTTGAAAATGAATATTTTTATCAATTTCTCAGTGATTATCAGGTATTTTGGTGCATTTAAACAAAACAGATTTATTAAACAGATATATTTATTAAAATAATATTTTAGTCACAGAGCATCTTTAGAAATAGAAAGATAGTACATATAAACTCATGCGAAAAATTGCAAAAAAAAAATTATAACCTTTAAAATTTCAACGAAATCTTTCTATTTTTTTTTTTTTTTTTGCTTCCCTTGATTTTTCCTCTTTTTAAAAAAATTGTATTCAATATTTTTCTGTTACATATAAATTTGGGTGTACTAATTCTGGACCGTTCTCATAAGTTAATTTGTTAGATAAGCTCCAGATTTGGCTTCAGTACTGACTAATCTATTGTATATACACAAATATAATATTGTATAGCTTCCTATTAAAATCTGAATCAAAAAAATGGATATGCTGAGCACTGTATATACTTGCCTTAAATCCTGTACATACCCAGCAGGCACACAACATCATATTAGGTTAGATTTAGGTCACCAGCGTCTAAGGACAATGTTATTTTGACATCCAATAACGACGGGAAAGGACATTGATTTTTGGTTAATTTTAGGTTGTGTTGGAAAGTGACCAAAATCCAACATCGAGCTGACATCTTAAACCATCGTCATATTGACATTAAATACTGACATTTATTTGTCCAGTATGGCAATCAAATCCAACGTCTGATAGAGGTCATATGGGTAACATCCACACAACATCAAGCTCTAACATCATTAGGTGTTGATATTTGGTTGTTTTTAGGTTGCGTTGGAAAGTAACCAAAACGCAACGTTTTTCTGACGTTGGACATTGATGTTGGGTTCTGACGTCAACCCGATTTTCATTTACAAACAAAATGCAAAGTCCCACGATGTTGGGGGACAATGTCAATCTGACGTTATGTTGACGTCCTGTGCCTGCTGGGATTCCGCAGTTCTGTTTAAATCAATTCAAAGCAGCAGATAATTTGTAGAAGTATTTGTTTGTCAGATCTTTTGAATAATGACTGCATTGTTTCATTTAAGGAAAGTTCAAAAGAAACAATTAAATAAGAAATGAATGTCATTATGGTTAATGTGAAATATGCCATCATTACTTTAAAAAGTTTAATGATTTGATATATATTATTATGTTTAACATTTCTTAAATGTTACATTTTCTAATAAAGCTAAGAGGCCCTGTTGGACTCAGATTTCAAGAAATAAAAGTTGTAATGTAAAAGATCACACGTGATCAAACTCCACAAAGCAAGGCCTCCTGGTCCAGCCGGGACTCAGACCAGTGACCTTCTTGGTGTGTTAGTCAACAGTGCTAACCACTTACCCCCCACTAAGAATATTTTAAAATGTAATGAAATTATAGTAGCATATCTTTTAAGGTATTCAGTGTACTTAAAGATTCCCTAGCATACTTTAAGTACTGTATGTGTCTGTGAAACTATGATTAATTATATTAAAGGGCCTGTATTTTACCCCTTTTTCAAGATTTAATATAAATCTTTTAATATAAATCAGAATGTGTCTGTAACGTATCTGCTCAGAACACCCATCAGATAATTTTTTCAGAATCAAGGACATTTGAGCTTTTAGGAGATTGTAGCTGTTATTGTTTCCTGTGCCTTTAATGCAAATAAGCTGGTTCTCCCCACCCACTGTTTCCACGTGCGTATTAAAGCTACAGTGATTGCTCCCAAACTAGAGGTGTGAAAACACCCCGCTGAGACTGGGGGGTTTCGTGGCCCTTTAAAGGATTAAATCCCACATTTTTCATCTCCGAATTACAAATTAAATTATTTTAGATACATTGATCTTATATATGTATTAATCCTTTAAATGAAAAAATCCCCCAAAGCTGAAAAGCTCTAACCATTGTCTTCCGTAATATTTTGTTTATAAAGTCAGTGGTTACAGGTTTTCAGCTTTCTTCAAAAAACCTTCTTTTGTATTCAACAGAAGAAAGAAATTCACTTGGGGGATTGTAAATAGTGAGCACATTTTCATTTTTGGGTCAACTATCCATTTACAGCTTATTATTGTTACACTTACAATAAACTTTTATATAGTAAAAAGTAGGCCAATTTAGTTCCAAGTGCTATTAAATTACACTTGCAAATATTACAGCAGTCTTACTACACTTACATATACTGCAAACTACTGTGAATATGCTGAATGGTTCCTTGGTTCTTCTAGTGGAAAAAAACAGCAGTCATCATCTGCTTGCAGGTACTTTTAAACATGACAGTAAGGTATAAATAGAGGCATAATACAATTGCTGCTGTGTGTTTTGAGCTATCCAGACATGAGTCACGCGCTCTTATTATGCTGTGCTCTGGCGCATGGTGACTGCAGCTTGTCACAGTTGTGGGCTCATCTTGCCCGGCCTGCGGAGGTGGAGAGTTACCAGACTGGCAGGGTGTCTGTGTGCCCTTGGCTGGGGTTCTGCATAGGCAGGCATGATTAACGGCCAAAATGCATCTAGAGCCAGAAAGGGAATATGTCCCAGTGGCAGCGTACGTCAATAATTCATCTAGAAGCAAGTAAAAGGGGACAAAGATCGTCAAACTTGGATTTTTTTTTTTACAGAGGAAACATAATACAGCCTCTGTGATGGTAAGCTGTTCAGTCATTCTGCCCTATGGAAGTCAGCTGTCTGGACAGAATAGATGACTGTGTGAGCACATGATATATAGTGCTCAAATAAAACTCCATCTGGAAACACATTCATACAAATGCATTCAGCCATTGAGCTGACTTATGTAGAAAGTCCAAAACATAAAGACGCAATAAGGAGCTAGATGTGTTTGGTGCAATTTGTTGCAATTTTCAGACCAGTGCAATGTTAATTTTCACTTTTTGCACCACGTTGTTAAAATAGCAAATCCATTTGTGCTACTTTGTGGACTCATAAGTGTGCTGGTCTATAAAGGAGGTGTGTTAAGGCACATTGTGTTAAGACGTGTGTTTGGATATAATTCAGTTTTTTGACCACACTTCGTTATTATTGTCCATTTATTCATTTGCTGGAAATTAGAACAGAATTTTAGAATATTTTTGAAACAAATCTTTGTGCTTAACAAAGGAAATTAAATATGTAGGCTGATGGATGTCTTCAGTAGAGTGCAACACTGTTTCCTTATCCACGGAAGTAAAGGAGCACAGAGTAAAAGTAAAGAGAAAGTAAAGAGGCCAAATGGAGGTGGCTCGTTCTTTACCTCACGCTGCAGATGGTTTGACTGTTTTCTCGCTAGTGAAGCCTTCAGTTTATCCACTTACAAAGTTCAACTGACTCTTAAAGGGAATGGAAAATGAGACTCTGATTGGTGTAATGCACGGTATGCTCAAAACACATCCCTAACTCATTAAGAGAATAAGCACATCACAACGCATACACATTAATTAAAATGCACTGCATTTTCACACAACGTAAACAAGTTAATAAAACACGCTGTATTTTCTCACAGTGCAAACAATTTACGAAAATGCGCTGTATTTTCTCACAGCACTTTTGAATAGCACAAAACACAACAGAAATGTTACAAGGAGACCTAAAAAAGTGACAAATTATTGAGAAAATCTCTTTTAAAATTGTCCATATAAAGTTCTCAGCAATGCACATAGCTAATCAAAAAGTACATTTTGATATCTTTATGGTAGGAAATGTACAAAATGCCTTCATGGAACATGATCTTTACTTGATATTCTAATGATATTGGCATAAAATAAAAGAATCTACATTTTTGTGCCTTACAATGTAAACCCATTGAACAAAAGACTGGATTTGTGGTCCAGGGCATGTCATTCCACTGTGGCAACCCCTGATGAATAAAGGGACTAAACTAAAGGAAAATGAATGAATGAATGAATGAATGAATGAATGAATGAATGAATGAATGAATGAATGAATGAAAATACAGTAGTAGTTTTTCTGTTACATTGCATTATATTACTTAACGCCAGCAATTTGCTATGAGATAAATGACTCTAATAGCAGAAAATTACCAAATTAACCTCTAAACCACTTAGATGATATGGATGTGTTACAAAGTTTAAAGTTCTACTGTATAAAGATACACTATGCAAGTTTAGTTTAAAATAAAGGGTTTATGATTAATTCATCTTCCTACAGTAGCAAGATAACCACACACTTTCTTCCTTCCACTTTCAAGAGTCTTTCTTCCTTCCACTTTCAAGAGCCTTTGTCAAGTTATGGTTTCAAACCTATTCTGTATAATCAGACAAATACAGAGTGTTTAATAGGACTGAGCGATTTATTGTAAAATAATCAAAATCGACATTCAGAAACTATAATCGATCAATTTTTCCAGGTCAAATTTTTCAATTACTTTTCCCAATTTATTTTTTACTGTTCTTTTTAGTCAATGTGAGTTTTAATTTTTAATTTGAGTTTTAATAAAAAGTTGTTCAACATTGACGTTTGATTAATAATCATAGATAATAGATCATCATAATCATAGATAGACAATAGTGTGTGTTTCCTTCAATTATTTTAAAATCAAGTTATGCACCATTCATTTAAAAGTCTCTCACTTGTAATATGTGAGCAGATTTACTGTACAAAACCTGTAAGTGAACTGTGAGGGCAAAAAAATAAATAAATAAATAAATAAATAAAAAAAAATAAAAAATACAATAAATGAATGAATGAATGAATGAATGGATGGATGAATGAATAAATAAATAAATAAATAAATAAATAAATAAATAAAATAATTGTTCATTAATTGTAATTGAGTTAAAATGTTCAATCAATCGAGATTTAGGCATTAGGCCAAATCGCCCAGCCCAAGTGTTTAATGTCCTTGAATGTTTTTCCTCTAAATGTTAGTTGTAGGTTGTATTGAGGTTGTTCACGCCTGTGAGAATTGTCTATTCCTAAACCTCAATAAACTCCTAATTTGATGCTTATTAATAGTTATTAAGATTTATATGGTTTATATATAGGGTAGGATTACGGGTGGGTAATAATATGTACTTTATAAGTACTAATAAACAGCCAGCATGTAATAAGCCACTAGTTAATAGCAAACCTTTAGAACTTTCACTTTGAGCAAGTACTAATTTTTTTATAAACAATACTATAGTTATATGACGTCAACTAAATTCACCAAATAACAAATTCAAAATGCAAAAATATACAATTTATGCCACTTAAATTATAGCACAGTTGTAGTTTTGACTTAATTTAGAAAAGAGATTTTAATTTAGCTAAGAGGTCAGGCAACAGCAAAACACAACAACTTTGCACAAGTGTAGTATGTCTGCACTTTCATTCGTCCATAGGTTTTTGTTTCATACTCATGAATAAAAAAGTAGGTCAGGCTGCTTCTATATATAGTAAAATGCACTTAAAGATATAACAGCTACACCGCAAAGCAAAAAGACTTTATAGCAATGACAAAATATAAACCAGTTACTTCCTTGGTATGTTTGTCTAAAAATAAAAAAGGCTTTACCAAGATACAGTTGCATCCTGTATCTGTTATGAATAGTGGCTAGCATTTTGGAAATATGTTCCAAAAAATCCCTCTCTGTATAAAACATTAGCTGAGTTTGAAGTATAACAATATCATTGGGGCCATATTCAGTGGTGTAGTCCTACATAAAAAGGTGGTGTACTATTACCCACCCAACCCAAATATTAAATAAAAGCAGGCAAAGAAGCAACCAAAGTGAATGCTTCTTTTATTTATTAAGAATATATATTTAACCTGTAACTACTGACTTCCACAGAAGCAAAAACAAATATATGGAAGTCAATGGTTTCCAGCTTTCTTCAAAATATCTTCATTGTGTGAAGAAAAAAAAAAAAGACAAACCGGCTTGGAACAAGTAAATGTTGAGCAAACGATCACGATTTTCATGTTTTAGGTGAACTATGCATTTAAAAGGTAAAATATTTAAACAAATCCGTTCATTTTAAAGCGAATAGTCTAATCCTGTTCAAAAATTTATGCTTAGCAAATAGTGCCCTGCAACAGACCCGGAGATTGGGTGAGTATATTAAGCTGTGGTAAAACCTGGGTAAAACCCAACTCATTCATTCATTCATTTCCTTTTCGGCTTAGTCCCTTTATTAATCTGGCGTCGCCACAGCGGAATAAACCACCAACTTATCCAGCACATGTTTTACGCAGCGGATGGCCTTCTAGCCGCAACCCATCTCTGGGAAACATCCATACACACTCATACACTACGGACAATTTAGCCCACCCAATTCACCTATACCACATGTCTTTGGACTTGTGGGGGAAACCGGAGCACCCGGAGGAAACCCACGCAACCACGGAGAGAACATGCAAACTCCGCACAGAAATGCCAACTAACCCAGCCGGGGCTCGAACAAGCGACCTTCTTGCTGTGAGGCGACAGCACTACCTACTGTGCCACCGTGTCACCCACCTAATAATGTTGTTTTCCACAATATTGTATATTATATTCAAATATACAGCTTACTGTAGTAACAACTAAAGTACACAACAGTAATTACTCTATGGTTTATCACTTGACTATAGTTCATAAAACCGTATGCTGTAGCATTCTATAACAAAGAGCTGTAAATAATATAATATATACACAGTACAATACAGTATCATTCAAAAACACTATAGTGTTTAAGATCAATTACTATAGTATTTTTTTCATGTGGGAAGTAGCTTGTGTTTATCATCTAATCAAAAGACAGCAACTCAAACTTTGATACGTTTTGAAACTCTTGATAAGGTTTCAGCTACATGCCATCATCGTAACTATGTTATTAATTATGTGATGGATGATATGATGATATATGACACAATGTGTGTGCTGAACAGTCAGAATCGTTCCCAAAAATTTCACGATGGAAGTTCGCTTTAAACCAAAGTTGTGTAAATTTATTATAGTGATGAACTGTCTTTCTACTGAAGCACAAGTTTAAAGCACTATCTTTGGGCCAGACATATTTTTGCAGATGCTAGCAAAATGCTGGAGCCGAGACAGTATCAACAAGCTGTGCACGTCAAAAGGACACTGGATGAGTGCTGCAGCGCAAGTCTGTCAACAAAAAAATAACAACTGCAAAGTGAACTCATTCCATCACTGAATAAATCGCCACAGACTGCAGAGCCATCAACATTGTTGAGGACCGTATCAGCCTGTCACAATATCAATTTTTTTGTTGTACAATATATTGCACCAAATCATATCGCGATAAACGATATTATTGTCATTTTAAGACCATTTAAAGCTGCTCATTATATAATGCCAGAATGACAATATAAAATCATCATATGCAAGTACACTCTTCCAAAGAACACATCATATTTTATTATAAAGAATATTTAATTTAATTATAGTCATTTTAACAATTTATTAATTAGGCATGGGAATCAGAATTCGAAAACTCATATCCTAAAAAAATAAATAATAAACATGAACAAAACAAAATGCAAGGTAAAAAGTAACAGAGTCTGCGATATCTGCTACCAGATCTATTTTTAGTTGTCAGGCACCCACATGAGAATATACTTTAGTAATTTATGGTTAATACTATTGTGTCTTTTTTAACCATACTGACACCTCGAATAGAGATAGAGAGGTTGTGCAATCAGCTAAAATGCTGCAAGAATCGTTTTTTATATACGGGCGATATATATTGCATCACCAAAAATCATTGAGGTCATGTCCATGTGACAGGCCTATGTACCAGTTACCATCAAGGCAAACTACTGATAAAAGAATACATAAACTGCATGAAACCGAAAAAAAGCTAAAAAAAAGTGAGTCAGTTTGCAGAAGACACCTCCATTGCACAATGCAGAACACTGGATATCAGTAAGTAACCACAAACTACCTCTGCTAACAGCGCAGCTAATCGATGACAACTGACATCTGCACTTATTCATTTCAGGCAAGTTAAAAACAATAAATTATAACATTTATAAGATGATAAAACTTGAGGATTTGCTTCATTTAACTAGATTGTCATGCATTTGTTTAATTCAACAGTTCATATATTTTAAATTTGCTATTTATCATGATTAATCAGAGACCATAATTGCGATTTAAATCATTTTAAATAATCAACAGGCCTAATTTAAACATATTGATGTGGTCTAGACAATCTGCTGACATTCAAACTAAAAATCTAAATGACAAAGAAAGGTGATTCAAGACATTTTTTCAAGTTCAAAAACCGATCCACTTTCAAAAACCAGACACATCATGTCTCAGCCAGAACTTGAATTGCACACTTAAAGGGATAGTTCACACAAAAATTTCATCACTTGTTCCAAACCTTTATGAGTTGAATGAACGCTGGAAACCTGCAACCTTTAACTTCCATAGTATTTGTTTTTCATACTATGGAAGTCAATGGTTACAGGTTTTCAGCTTTCTTCAAAATATCTAGTTTTGTGTTCAACAGAACAACGTAACTCATAAAGCCTGGTTTATACTCGACGAGTCCGCTAGTTCGCTTGAGTGCGCGCGGCAAATATGACGTCATCGCGGAGTTTGCGGATGTTCGCTTTGGGTGCTCGCGACATGATTTCGGCTGGCGGAGCGCATGGTATTTTTTGAGACTCGAGCAAACAGTGCGCGCGGCGCCACGTCTGATTTGAGTTGCATATGAATCACTTTGAAGAGATTTTGTCTGAAACAGGTACGAATGTAAAGATATCTTTATGATCAGTGATCATAGAGATAACCAGATGATCAATAATTCTTGGCTAGAAATTGCAACAGTAGTGAAAAAGAAGGAAAAGTTTGGAAAAACCTGAGGGATAAGTTTTTTAAAGCCAAAAGAGGCCATGGCAAAAGTGGAGACCCAGGTACACAATTACAGAATATGTTTTTCCACCAGTCATAGGTTCAACACTGATGTATATGATAAAAATTGAGTTTAAAACAATGTAATAGTTACAAAACTATAATTAAGGAACAATTTATTTCTTTGATAACTGGACAGGAATATTTGAACCAATCGGTGTACAACATGATGCCATTTTTCTAGGCTTTATGGTGATAATGGTCAGGAATGTTGGATTATTATTGCCTTTTTAGTATAAGAAGAGGACAGAAGCTAACCAGACAGTACTGTGTGAATTGTGGAGCGGGCTAAATAAATAAATAAAAATCTGTATTATTTAGTAAGTGTACTTTTTGCTTTTATTCTTGCCATAATAAAAAAACCTTTTTGTTGAGGAACCCGTGTTCTGTTGTCATTAATATTTTAATAAACTTTAATAGGTAAAACTGTCCGAGATATGAACAAAAGCAAGTGATGCATCAAAGTTTGATTAAAAAAAATCTTAAATGGTTACAAAAATCTTTATAATCATTAAAATAATTTATAAAAATTTAGTTCCTGAAATTTTCTACTTCTCTGTTTATCTGTCTGACTTTACGGTCAGTTTCATTTGACCGCCCCCTGTGGTTTTAAAGAATATCACAACGGCGAACGCGGCGAGTATAAAAGCCTCGCCCGTTTCGCGAGGTGCGTGCGCCAGGCGAAAGCAAAATTCCAGCTTTAGTGTTTGGAACCACTCGAGGACAAATACATTTTCAGGCAACACTTCATAATAACACACTATGAATCAGTCATAAAGCATTAGCAAATAGTTTATTGTTTGTTAAGCATTAACTCTACATTAATAGATGTTAGTAAGCAGTTTATAACTGCAGATACAAATGCTGTAACATTACTGAGCCTTTGATTGCCATGTATGGGGGATTTATGAAGCATAAATAGTCCTCACTTTAGATTGGGTCACAAAACTGCAAGAAGTTGAGTTAATAAAGCATTTATAACCATACAAATTAACTATCAATATATGCCTGATTAATAAGATATATAAATGTAAATTTGAAATGTTTGTTAATCATAACTAGGCCCACACGGAATCTGCACGCAGAATTCCGCAGATTTCCGCAGATTTTTAGCTCATCATTGATACTGTTAATTTTCTGGTGTAAATGTGTGTAAATTTATATTTATTCAATTTTCAAACTAATTTCAGTAATAATATTGACTAATATGAAAATAATTATATGATTTATTTACAATACAGTTTGTAAAGTAATATTTTCTGTCTTTTAATAGAGATTTTATATGAGAGACTTGCTTTGTTTACCAAATAAAGTGGATCTAAGTGGATTCGCATTGTAAAAATCAAATAAAAAGTTAAAAAGGTATTACTTTTTATTTCATATATTAAGGTTTTGGTTATGATACTCCCAAAATCATTCCGCATAAATCTGCAGATTTTTAACAAAATTTTCCGCAGAAACAGCAATTAATGTCCGCAGATTCCGTCTGGCCCTAATCATAACTTTACTTACGCATTATGAATGATCTTAAAAATAACACCAACTATTCTTAAATAATTGGTTTGTAAATAATGTAATATTAATTTAGTAAAGAAAAATGAATCATTCACAAAGCATGAAAACATAACCATTAGGCACATTATACATGTTTGAAGAAGCCGTTCTAAACTGCTTACAATCATCTGTTAATGTAGAGTTAAGGCTTAACAAATAATGAATTAACTAGTTGCTAATGCTTAATAAATAATTTAAAGTGTGTAGTTTTATGAAGTTACTGATTTTCATTTTTGAACAAACTGTCCCTTTAATTTCTTCTTGCATAAACTACTAAATGATTATATAACGATGAGGCTTAGTGTACTTTTACAGTCAAGTAAGTACTTGCCTGAAATGCATGTCATCGTCCTTCGAGGGCTCCGACTGATCATGAGGCGTGAGGAGCCCGACATCTTCAGCCTGATCCTGATGATCACTCATGCTCTTAGGCCTGCAATGTACACAAACACACATTAAAACACGTTGCTCACACCTCTCATGAGCAAACATCAACACTCAGCCTTTAACCTCAGCAAAAATAAATAAAACACATGCTATTTATAGGGTTCAATTAAAAAGGTGTGATAAATGGAGCACCGCTGCTGCTGAGAAGACTGAATTACTGTCACTATAATCGCCGCATGTTGTCTCGGCCTATTTTTGCCCTTGTTATATTTAATTGGGGAGGTTCATTAGGTTTGAGTCATCTCTGTGTGCAGACGGACCGTTTCCTGTTTTTGAAGGTCACGGCATTTGATCTGCAGCTTAATGCACTCCTGAGACTTAAAGCACACTGCTATATCGCGCATACACGCAGCTGGTGTGCTGCATCTCCAAATCGCCTAACTAGCAGATCTCCTGCTGGCTTTGTGCTAATGCATACTGGACAGAAACCAGAGGAGGCCAGAGTGCAAGGTATGCAAACCCTCCGTGTTTTAAACTTAAGTTGAATCACAGATGTTTAATTTTTAATAACGCTTTTCATAAACTCTCTTCTTGCTCTTCAGTGTTTGGACTTTCAGAAGTGAAAATTAAATCACACTGAACTGAACTTCAACTCTGAAAACTGGACTGACAGTTTATTGTACACTCACTGGCCACTTTCTTATGTACACCTTACTAGTACGGGGTTGGACCCCCATTTGCCTTTAGAACTGCCTTAATCCTCCGTGGCATAGATTCAACAAGGTTCTATAAATATTCCTCAGAGGTTTTGATCCATATTGACAAGATAGCATCAGGCATTTGCTGCAGATCTGTCAGCTGCACATCCATAATGCTTCCATTAAGGACCGTATGATCCACTGTGGTCAAACACAAGTGATGGACATGGTCAGCAACAATACTCAGGTAGGCTGTGGCATTGACATGATGCTCAATTGGTACTAAAGGCCCAATGTGAGCCAAGAAAATATCCCCCACACCCTTACACTACCACCACTACCACCAGCCTGAACCTTTGATTCAAGGCAGGACCGATGCATGCTTTCATGTTTTTTACGCCAAATTCTGACCCTACCATCTGAAAGTCGCAACAGAAGACATCAACAAGACATTCGCACCCACAGAACTGCCACTCACTGAATACTTTCTCTTTTTCAGGCCATTCTCTGTAAACCCTAAAGATGGTTGTGCATGAAAATTCTTGTAGATCAGCAGTTTCTGAATTACTCAGACCAGCCCACTGGCACCAATCACCATGCCACGTTCAAAGTCACTTAAATCACCTTTCTTCCCCATTCTGATGCTCGGTTTGAACTGCAGCAGATTGTCTTGATCATGTCTACATACCTAAATGCATTGAGCTGCTGCCATGTGAGCTGCACAGGTGTACCTAATAAAGTGACCGGTGAGTATACAGTATGTAAGACCTCAGTGACACTGCCTATGCTGAAACTCGGTTCTGTTTCTTGGAATACACATTTACATTTTTTTTTTAATGGAAAACACTGGGGTATTGTCGATACAGAATTAATAAACACATGATTGAAGGCATCTGCAAATTTCTGGGCTTTATTTGTAATTTGCCCATTTATCATAATTTCTAAAAGTTTTTGTTTTTTTCTGTCCTGTCCTACAGTCTTTTTCAGTTGGCTCCATTTTTTTTTTAGAAACCCCTTTTGCGATTATTATTATTGTCAGGGCAGCATGGTGGCTTGCCTCACAGCAAGAAAGTCACTGGTCCGAGTTCCGCCTGGCTCAGTTGGCATTTCTCTGTGGAGTTTGCATGTTCTCCCCGTGTTCATGGGTTTACTCCAGGTGCTCTCATTTCCAAAGACATGCGGTATAGGTGAACTGAATAAATTAAATTGGCTGTAGTTTATGTGTGTGAATGAGTGTTTACGCGTGTTTCACAGTGATGGGTTGTAGCTGGAAGGGCATCCGCTGTGTAAAACATTTGCTGGATAAGTTGGTGGTTCATTCCGCCGTGGTAACCCTTGATGAATAAAGGGACTAACCCGAAGGAAAATGAATGAATGAATAAACAAGTTTCTAGCACTAGCCTAGACTTTCATTTTTTTGCTATTTTTAATGCACGATCCATCCCTTTTATTAGTTTTAATAAGTCAGAGTTCATCTACGGTAGTAAGTTATTGTGTTTATGTTCAAATTTCAGCCACAATTTAGTAATTTGCAACTTTGAGAATCCTAGAAGATTCCTGATTATATCCCAGGCTAATATCTGTGATCTTGAATCGTTGGTTTAACATGTTTACTGACAGCCGCATAATGGCCATGCAGATTTGCAGCACAATGGCCATGGCCATGCAGATTTTCCTTCCAATGAATTCTTGTAATAATGTTCCTAAGATGGTTTATGCAAGCTCATATCTTGGATTTGTGAGTCTCCAAAAACAGGTTGGCATGCATTCATTTCATTGTCTTATAATGTGCAACATTTTTTGCTCAAGAATTCCCACAGGAGTTACTCAAAAAAACATTTTCCAAACCCCTCCTTTACATGATGCTAATCTGGGGTGAGTGGTCCTTCGATTCCGTTTGTTGTGGTGTACTGTATTTCTGAAGAACTATTAGGGAAAGCCCTAAAAAAACCTATACTGTTCAAAAACTGGTCTGACTCACTTCCGGCTTATGCCGTCCAATAAACACAGTCTTATTTAATTACAATGAATTGCACAAAACAAACAGCGATATTTAAAAGTCAAGTAATAGGCTATTTAAAGTACACTTTAAAAAATCACATTTACGAGAGCGAGAGGAATAGGACTATGATATGCTTTGAGGCACAGTCTATCATGCTGCTTTTATTTATTAGCCTGTTTTAGGCTTGTTATGAATTATTTAAGTTAAACATTTCATGCAGGGGTACAATATTTTATTGGTCATTGAATCAAATTGAAAATCTAGCTATTTTGTTTATTGATCGGTTGGAGCTTCTGTCGTCTTTAAAACAAAATACAGAAATTACCAACCGCAGTCTTATTCAGATTATTTCATTCACCCGGTACTCTGTATTCAAGTGTCAGACTTCAAACATTTAGAAGATATTAAGGCTATTTTATGATTGTTCTTTAATCGTTGTTTGGGCTAAATTGGGGTATTTTTCTTTTTTTTATTTGTTAATAAACTGCTACACATCTATTTATGGGCGCCACGGTGGCGCGTGAGTAGCACGTTCGCTTCACAGCAAGAAGGTCGCTGGTTCGATCCCCGGTTGGGGCAGGACCCGGTTGGGCCAGTTGGCATTTCTGTGTGGAGTTTGCATGTTCTCCCCGTGGTTGCGTGGGTTTCCTCCGGGTGCTCCGGTTTCCCCCACAGTCCAAAGACATGCGGTACAGGTGAATTGGGTAAGCTAAATTGTCCATAGTGTATGTGTGTGAATGTATGGATGTGTTTCCCAGAGATGGGTTGTGGCTGGAAGGGCATCCGCTGCGTAAAACAAATGCCGGATAAGTTGGCGGTTCATTCCGCTGTGGCGACCCCGGATTAATAAAGGGACTAAGCCGAAAAGAAAATGAATGAATGAATGACATCTATTTATTAAATATTTTGATAATAAATTGACGTTTTAACTTTCTGTCTCTAAGATTGCAATGTAATTTTAAATCTAAATTAAATCTAAATCTAAATTAGACAATTAAAACATGCTGTAAAAAAGTATAGGCTGATAACTATTTTACTTAGACTGCAGATGATTTAAACTGCTGATTTTGTCTGAGCAGAGGAGAACTGCATGTATAAAGCATGACATGATACAGCACGTTTAATCCTTGCGCTATTTTAAGTTAATCTAAATGGAGTCGATTCCGGAATCGATTCCACCGACTCCAAAAGTAGGAGTTGTTATGTTCTATGAATGTCTCTTGTAGATATTGTGTATTCATTTCCCCTCTCTCTCTCTCCTTGAAGGCTTCCATTCTGATCAGGTGCAGTCAACCCTGCAAACTGGAGTGGATCTTTGGAGTGTGGACGCTTGGAGCAAGAATTCCTTCTGCTGGCTTGTCATTGGGGTTTTGTTCTTTTTGGTGTGGTTAAACTGTTGAAAATGTCTGTGAAGACCTTTACTCCTCTTGTGAGAGGATTTGTTTAGCCAAATCATGTGAGTTAACACCTAACCTGTCAAAGTTTCTTTTATTTATCTTTGTGGCAAAACAAATGTTAATCCATTTATTATCAAATGTTAATCCAAATTTTATTAACCATTTATTGGAAGCTGTAAGGAGGTTGTTGCCATTTTCTTTTGTCTAAGTTTTCTCCTGTGTAAGAACAGAAAGGGAGTTAGTGCATTGTTTTGTATTTTTGTTTTCTTTTATGTATTAGTTTAGTTAGATTAAAAGTTAGGATGTTTTGTTTATGTTGGCCTTGACCCCTCCTGAAGACTTATTTGCTTATGTTAAATATGTAGTGAGGGAAAAAATTATTTAAACCCCAGCTGATTTTGTAAGTTTGCCCACTAACAAAGAAATGATCAGTCTATAATTCCAATGGTAGGTTTATTTGAACAGTGAGAGACACAACAATAACAAAAAAAATCCAGAAAAATGTGTTTCAAAAAAGTTAGATATTAATTTGCATTTCTATGAATGAAATAAGTATTTGATCCCCTATCCATCAGCAAGACCTTTGGCTCCCAGGTGTATCTTATACAGGTAACAAGCTGACATTGGTAGCCCTCTCAGCTTCTTACCTGAATAAAAGAGACCTGTCCACAGAAGCAATCAATCAAACCAGATTCCAAACGCTTCACCATGGCCAAGACCAAAGAGCTTTCCAA
>CAIGQQ010012353.1:300112-316177 GCA_903798035.1 Danio albolineatus | reverse complement strand
TACACATCAATGACACCTGTTTAGTGACTGCTGTGAGAGATCGTCCTATAGCTCTAGTTTCATTGAACTGTTCTACTGTGATACGCCTCCAACAATGACAAACCTGCCTTGAATGTTGAAGGTTAACATATGTGATGGGTCATATGTGATGATGTAATGCACCATCTAAACCAGGCCTTTATGTTGCTGCCATCTGGACGCTGTTACAGGTCAATGAAGACATTCAAAGCAACCTACAAACAAGCCTTTGTGCCATACGCAGTTTGTGCCATACACGTGAGCCATACGAATGGAGGGGGAATGTAATGTTCTTAGGTGAGGTTTTTAAGAATGTGTATTGTGATTGTGTTAAGTGAATGCTTTGTTGTATGTATGTAAAATGAGACAAGGACCAATTTTCAGCCTTGGCTGAACAATAAAGTAACAGTAACAATATCCAGTGCCCTCCTTTATTCCCTTTATATTAGTGGGTATTTACTTGGCTTCAGCATCACAGGATAAGCGCTAATCCATTTAGCCAAATCAACTTTGACCTACAGCCACACAAGCCTTTCTTAAAGACACATTGACTATTTATTTGCTACCCGGCAACAGCATTGATGACAACATTTCCACAGAACTATATATATGCTTGCTCTTACTTGATACATGATATATGATGTAAACTGTAAACCAGGACTATTCAATTAGTTTGTCACTGGGGCCAGTTCATGAAAAGCATCCCAAACGAAGGGCTGGTGAGATTTGACTTGCAATATGAGTGAGGACACAACTGCAAATGTTGCATTTTTGCTCCTTAAGACACCCACGTTGGCTTTTTCCATATTAAAACGTTAATATGTAGTATTTTGAAACTACATAATATCACTGCATTGACAATAGGCTTTTTTTCAAGTAGGTATCGCTGCAGCCTGAAGACCTCCAAGTGGGAGGGATTACACCGCAAGTAGGTTGGGTGACCTCCAAGTGGGAGGGACTTAAACCGCAAGTAGGTTGGGTTTAGGTGGTGTAGGTGGAGCGGATATTCATAAAACACATCAGGTTACTGTGAGGTTGGGTTTAGGTGAAGACGTTAATAAAACACAACAGGTTACTGTGAGGTTGGGTTTAGGGATGGGTTTAGGTGTAGACATTAATAAAACACAATATTGGACTCCGTGTCATGTACAACACATTAAATAAATAAAAATTCCAGGTTTGTACAGCCCACTTGGAGCTCGAAGGCCCACCCACTTGGAGCTCAAGTCCCACCCACTTGGAGCTGGCTCCGACCTCCGTTTATACCCTTCTCCTTTTTTTTAACAAACATTGAAATGTTGTATTTCAAAGCACAACAAAACCATATATTGCTTAAGTAGGCTTCTTCTACATTCAAACACATTCATATGTTTTGAAATAACAATTATGGATGCAAAAATTTTAGATATTGGTTGTACGATTATAGTCTGAAGAGTAATCTTGGTATCACGATTATGACATCTAATCTAAATTTAAGCTTTATATTAGGCCTAAGCAGGGGCGCCGCTAGCAATTGTGGGCCCCATGAAAAAATATGAAGATGGGCCCCCTACTACCAAGCTAGCTATCCAAACTCTTTGTCCGCGATGTAGTTATACTGACCTATGCATTTTATTATTGATTTTGTCCACCAATTATCAGTATTTAGTAAGAGAACGACCATGACTGTAGCTAGCAGATGATTTATTGTTCAAATGTAAACGTAGTACAAAAAAAGGAACAGAAATCAAATATTCACTGAAAATTTTACTTTTTTATGTGCATATATACATACAGTTGAAGTCAGAATTATTAGCCCCGTTTATTTTTCCCCCAATTTCTGTTTAACGGAGTGAAGATTTTTTTTAACACATTTCTGAACATAATAGTTTTAATAACTCATCTCTAATCACTGATTTATTTTATCTTTGTCATGATGACAGTAAATAATATTACACTGGATATTTTTCAAGACACTTCTATACAGCTTAAGGTGACATTAAAAGGCTTCACTAGGTTAATTAGGTTAACTAGGCAGGTTAGGGTAATTAGACAAGTTATTGTATAACAGTGGATTGTTCTGTAGACTATCAAGAAAAAAAAATTGCTTAAAGGGGCTAATAATTTTGACCTTAAAATGGTTTTTAAAAAAATTTAAAACTGTTTTTATTCTAGCCAAAATACAACAAATAAAACTTTCTCCAGGAGAACAAATATATCAGACGTACTGTGAAAATTTGCTCTGTTAAACATAATTTGGGAAATATTTAAAAAAGAAAAAAAAAATTAAAAGGGGGGCTAATATGTGTATGTGTGTATATCTGTATGTGTATGTGTGTTTACACACGTGCTTGTGTAACTGAGTACATGCAGTAAAGTAATACAGACAGAATTCTGCAGATTTATTACATTTAAATTACGCCATTCACTATGAGCTGTACTTTAACAATCTAGGCTCAAAAGACTGGCTTGAGGAGCATCCTGGCTATGACATATTTAAAAGATACATAATTAATTCAAAACTTGTCTGTATGGACATTGAGATATTGTTTTACACTTTTCTGCTGATATGGTGTGAGTTTGACTAATCAGTTATATTACTAGAAATGGTCCACTGGGCAAAATAAAAAATAGATCATTATCTTTCAAGGAAAAATACTTGATAAATTTAAAGTTTTGTCTTTCAGTTTTATGTTTGCTTTGCTGTTATAACTAATATCATTCTACATAATCAACATTGTGGGAAAATAGCAGTCATTTAATAGTGGCCACGTCAACAATTATGTTCATATCATAGTGAAATTAATACTAAACGCAGACAGCAATGCACATGCTATTTTTAAAGGCAGGATCTCAGTTACCTGCTTCTTCAACTGAGGGATGAGTTTGGGGAACTTCGTAGGGAAGAGCGGGTGAGGGCGTATATACAGTATAAAGAGCTCATCATTAGCAAAATAAATTAAACTAGCGGCGCGATCATTACCGCAAAATGAAAGCTCTGTGAATAGACATAACGTTACCTTTCTTTTCAAAACACTGTGATAGCAACTGCCGTTACCTTTTCACCCTCTCTGCTTTTTGTAGCCTCTCTTTTCATTTTTGATGACCGGATTTAATCTTTGTTAACCTCGACTCGAGGACATCTCTGCTTTGACAGTTTACCTGACGCTCACTCGCACTCATCAAAGCATCAACTCTCTTCCCGCTACTGACGGACTGAACCATTGAGTGAAAGGAGGGGGGTGCAATTTGACAGTGACAGACACGAGAGGCAGATATAAGCCGTTTTTTTTCTAATAAATTGTTTTACTTGTAATTTAGAGATACATTAATAATTTATATTACATTATAGTACTGGTATTAATTATAAAGCAGATCTCTGGGGGCCCCTAGAGTGCATGGGCCCTTAGAATCGTCCTAACTTTCCCCCCCTTAGCGGCGCCCCTGGGCCTAAGTATTTAGATTAACTGTTGTTATTGTCTGCGTTCATACATGCATAATAATTTTTATAATAATTCGTCTTACATATATTTTATTTACATTGCACTGAAAGCCAAGCACAACCTCCCCGCTACAGCATGAAATGTTTTCTACTGCGTGCGCCTAGAAAGCCGTAAGCACGTTGCTTCGCTTGCGCACGCATATTGGCATGTATTATTACATTAGAAATAACAAACTTGCACGCGGAAAGGACGTGATATTGAAACAGCCCGCCGCTATAGTTGATCCAGTGTGTGTGTGTATTGGCCTTGGTGTACAAGCTCTGAACTTTAAACTAGCTCACAGATGGCATAACTTTGTTTAATTGCAGCAATTTGTTTCGTGCAACAGAAACGCGGCGTTAAGAAGCTTTTACGATGAATTAACCGTGACAAATTAAAGCGCAGTTAACAGTGAAATCGGCAAATTGTTGCATCGCTAGTAACGACATCAGTGCATTGTACAAAAGGCTTTTTCTACAAACATATCCAAACCATTTTTGACTGAACTGAATTTATTTCTGATGTCTTGGTCACACTAATTGGAGGGCCAGAACAAATTACTTTGGGGCCCGGGTTCGGCCCGAGCGCTGCCAATTGAATAGCCCTGCTGTAAAACCCTAATGTTGTCTTTACTTAAACAATTAAGTAAAGTTGACTGAACATAACTTAAAATTTTGCATTTTGGTCCTATCACTTTAAAATATGAGTTAATTTAACTTAAGTACCATGAAAATGCATAACATGACGTCATTAAACAGCACAAAAAAGAGCATCACATTTCTGAAAGGTCTTTTATTATTTTGTGCCATATAACATTATAGGTCAGTCATGGATATTAAAAACATGTAGCTACAAACATAAATCATATGAACAATCACTATTCATTTCACTTCATAATGTGCCAAGTGAAAAACAAATAATTAAATGACTCAGTCTTTAAGAAGAGCCCAGTTACCTCTTCTGTCAAGTTTTCTAGCTGACTTAAAATCACTTTGCTTCTGTCTCCGCTATTCTGATCCATTTGTACAGTTTAATCTTCTCGAGATGTCTTTCGATCAAGCTCATTATCAGATTTACTCGTGGTTTTAAAAAATGAAAATATGCGTGACTGCATCTTTGCCATTTCAAAAATACAAATATTAAGGTAGGCCACTATGCCATTATTTATTTTCATTGCTCACTGCGCACAAAACAACAATCACCAACTAATAAGACTGACTGTAAACATAAGAAAGCTGATTGGCTGAAAATATTGTGGCGGGCCAATAGTTTTGCTTTAACTTGTGCATTGCTTGCACATTGTGACTACCATTGTGTGTGTGCATTCACATTCACTCCCTCTCTTAAATGCACACACATAGGTTTTAACTTCACACAAGTTAATGCCGGATCCATTAAAATAAATACTGGAATGCAAAACATAAATATCGACCATTTTCCAGAACAGGTTCCTGCAAGATCTGACTCAAATTAAGCATTGCCTGAGGTGATTATGTCATCAAGTTTTCTGTTGTTCAGCTGCAAAAAATAGAAGTCGTTTCTAAAATATAATTTTCAGGGGTTGGTTAGGACAAAAACTCGTATTTTTGTACGACTGAAATCGTAAGAATTCGTAAGAATTAGCCACAAAACTGGCAAAACGTAAAATGCTTAGGTTTGTCATGAGATCAGGCTGGAAATAGTCCTATTGCGTGCTGTTGCTTTTATTAAGAACATGATATAAATTAGCGTTTAATCAGCTTTTAGGCTCGATGGTCAGACTCGATCCTGTTTCTCCTCAATCTGACAACCTGCATTTGTGTGTGTTTTGATCCTGTAATGCAATACTTAGTTCAACCAATGGGTGTCAAACTTACATACTGCACCTTAATTTACCAGCAGTGAAAATGACAGCATGCACTTTAGTGTCTGCTAGTTTTCCTCCCAAAAACATAACTTTACTTCTTTCAAAAGAACATTTTCAGGTCCGTGAAAAAAAAAACCCTGCTTGTGAAAATGAACGTAAGGTACAGATCTTCGCGGGCAGTTTATTTATAGGCTGCATTATCATCATATCTTTATGGTAAAGACTTCATAAAATATGATGGCATTCAAAGCTTAATTCGAATATTTCAATAGAAGCTTGAAATGTAAACATAACATGACAATATGACGTCTTATGATAAAGGTCAGAATGACCGCTTTGTTAATTCTAGTAATTAAAGGTCCCATAAAGTGCTTTGAAATGTGCATTTTTTATTTTTTATTAATGTTTGATGTAATTAGAAAAATGAAGACAGAGCGGGATATAAATTGCGGCCAAAAAAACAGCCAATAGTGTTTTGTTTTGTTTTAAGTTTTTTGAGTGGTTGAGCTCAAGTGCATCAAATGAAAAGCAAATGAGAAGCGTCTTTGAGGGGGTGGGGCATGTCAGGTACTAGAGAGCATTTGATTGGTCAAAATATGATGAGAAACTGAAGTATGAGGAGACATAAAAAAAATCGTTGATTGATTGATTTAGGTGGAAGTGACAAACTGCAAGATTTGGATGTTTAAATCAATTTTCTATTTTCTAAATGCAAATTTTGTCATTGTTTTAGAGCGCACTACACTGTAAACAAAATCCGTAATTTTACGGTTTATTTACCGTAAAATAACGACCGTTAAATTACAGAAATATACAGTGAAGTAAAGGATATTAAATTACAGAAATGTCCTTAAATTACAATTTCTGGTGAATTTTTGTAATTTAACGGCCGTTATTTTACATTTTTTTTTTCAGCACCCCAGCTGCTGGAAATAAACTAAATTACTGATTTTTTTTTTTTACAGTGTAGCTAATATACAGTTGAAGCCAGACTTATTAGCCCCCTTTGAATTTTTTTTTCTTTTTTAAAAATTTTCCAAACAATGTTTAACAGAGCAAGGAAATGTTCACAGTATGTCTGATAATATATTTTTTCTTCTGGAAAAAGTCTTATTTGGTTTATTTCGGCTAGAATAAAAGCAGTTTTTAATTTTTAAAAGCCATTTTAAGGTCAAAATTATTAGCCCCTTTGATCAATTTTTTTTCAATATGCTACAGAACAAACCATCATTATACAATAACTTGCCTAATTACCCTAACCTGCCTAGCTAACCTAACTAACCTAGTGAAGCCTTTAAATGTCACTTTAAGCTGTGCAGAAGTGTCTTGAAAAATATCCAGTCAAATATTATTTACTGTCATCATGGCAAAGATAAAATAAATCAGTGATTAGAAATAAGTTATTAAAACTATTATATAGACTTATAATAGTTTTATATAAACTATTATTTAGAAATGTGTTGAACAAATCTTCTCTCCGTTAAACAGATATTGTGGGGGAAAAAATAAACAAGGGGGACTAATAATTCAGTGGGGGTGATAATTCTGACTTCAACTGTATATCCTTAAAACTTAAAAAAATTAACCCAACGTTGGGTTACAACAACCTCGCATTTTTATAGTGTATTATAAATGTTGTACGGTACATCAGTCAAGTGCAACAGCCCATACAAATATAGCTATAGCAAGGGAAATGTTTTTGAAAATCTCATAAAGAAAAGAGCTGCTATAAAGTGCTGGTGTTAATGGTTGTGGCGTGTGCAGTGACAGGAGGTTGGCTGTATTTGTGTAAAGGGCCCTCAGGGGCTTTACAGCAATAACAGAGAGGCAGCTGTACTGCAGGAGGCTAATGGGCCCTTTCTCATGTACATCTGCAGGCTGGACCTGCACCCCAGGCGCTTACCCACACAAACACAAGAGAGCTTTCTGATGGAGGCTTTGCAAGACATTCACACTGCATTGTGCACTTATTGTGACCAGACTGTATCGTGAGAGGACATGCAGGTATAGGCTTATTCTGTTGGAAAACACCTGCGTGGTGGTTCACGCTAAAAACAGTCAGAACATGATTAAACGATAAAATACAGACAAATGATTCTTTGTTTCATTTTGACTTGCTGGAACACCCTTGAAAAAATATAGTTCAGTATCATATCATCATCAACATTTACTAATGTAGTTTTAAAATCCAAAAGTTGTGATCAATAGCATTAGCACAAGTTGCACTGTAAGTTTACATGATTAAAGAACAACTTTATTTGTATTATCTAATGTTACTCAAGGTAAATAAATACTGTAATATATGTATTGTTCATTGTTTGTTCATGTTACTAAATAAATTAAAGGACCATTATTTTAAAGTGTCCCCATTTTTCTTCTCCTAGCTTTACAAAAATGCACCATTGTAGTAATTTTTTCTTCGATTTTAAGTAACTAAATTGATTTTAGTTACTACGTTTGCACCATTTATTGTTGTTAAAGGGGTGGTCCACTACGATATATTTTAAACTTTAGTTGATGTGTAATGTAGCTGTGTGAACATGAACTATATCTCTGAATGTAAGACGCTCAAAGTTCAATCCAAAGGGAGACATTGGCTATTACAGAGTTAGCTTAGCAAAGCCTACAGCAAATGGATTTTGGGGACTACAAAAAAAAAAACATCCTGATTAGTGATGACATAAACCCTTCAGGATTCAAGCATACACCCTGCGCAGCGAAGGGGCATGGCCACATGTCCTGTAATGTCCTAACAGGACCCTTCCTGGTGACATGGAGCAGATCCGCAAATCTCAACACACTATGTTAGCTGACCAATCAGAGCCTCTCAGGGCGGGCTTTTGGAGGAACTAGGAAATATGACGTTTTCAAGTTAGCTGAGTAGCTGTATATAATTAAAATTAGATATATCAAAAAATAACATGCTTTTTCACAAATGAAGCTTGAGCATGCATTGCGTTCACCCCATAAACACAATCAAGCTTTAAAAATACACTCTGGACCACCCCTTTAAATAATTAAATATGAATATATGTAAATAAATAACATGTCTACAAATAACATACACAGCAAACATTTCTGTCTGGTTTATTTACAGTAAAAACGTGTAAGGGAGATTTTATTTTAAAATATAATACAATGTAGTATGATTACATATGTTTTTTTATATCAAAATTAGCGCACACACTGAAAAAAATACTGTCAAATTTACAGTAACTAACTGGCAATTTTGGTTGCCATTATGACAAGCAAAATGATTCTTTGTTTCATTTTGACTTGCTGGAACACCCTTGAAAAAATATAGTTCAGTATCATAGGTCAACATTTACTAATGTAGTGTTAAAATCCAAAAGTTGTGATCAATAGCATTAGCACGAGTTGCACTGTGTTTACATGACTAAAGAACAACTTTACTTGTATCATTTAATGTTACTCAAGGTAAATAAATACTGTAATAAATGTATTGTTCATTGTTTGTTCATGTTACTAAATAAATTAAAGGACCATTATTTTAAAGTGTCCCCATTTTTCTTCTCCTAGCTTTACAAAACTGCACCATTGTAGTCATTATTTCTTCTAATTGATTTTAGTTACTACGTTTGCACCATTTATTGTTGTTAAAGGGGTGGTCCACTACGATATCATATTTGAAACTTTAGTTGATGTGTAATGTAGCTGTGTGAACATAAAGAACGGCTGTTTCTCAATACGCGTTCTTCAGCGGTCTTCCGTCCTCGTGTTCTCGTGTAACGTCATTATTATCCGCCGAAGTTCAGTTCCAATTCTCAAGACTGCAAGAACGGAGGGCGTGTGAAAGTTTCTGGATGTGTCCCAGAAGTCAATGCGACTGGAGGTGGGAAGCGCAGCATTTTGTATAGATTTATTATTAAAGTTCAGAGATATACTTATTTACTTCAGGAGTTTCCCTAAATGAGACGGTGAAAGTAAATATTACCATAAAAAATCTTAATAAAGGCATTAACACATTAAGGGTGTTTATTTGTTGAAATTCGTATTAAATTCTGTGTTATTTGTGTTTATGCAGAGTATATATTGTGAAACGGGGAGAAAACAATAAATCGATGTATGAATGCTGTAATGTTGAAATAATTTTCGGTTAAAGATGCATGAGGGTCATGTGACCATCAGGAAGATACCAGCATCTCATTTCTCACAGGACGCGTTCTCTGTCCTAGCTGTCTGCCCAGTACGTTCTCCCAATGTGACCTGGCAAGATCGGTCTCCACAAGAACACAGGTCCGTTCTCTGCGTCCTTGGAATTAAGAAACAGCCAACATCTCTGAATGTAAGATGCTCAAAGTTCAATCCAAAGGGAGACATTGGCTATTACACAGTTAGCTTAGCAAAGCCTACAGCAAATGGACTTTTGGGACTACAAAAAAAACACATCCTGATTAGTGATGTCATAAACCCTTCAGGATTCAAGCATACACCCTTGGCAGCGAAGGGGCATGGATAGATGTCCTGTAATGTTATAATAGATCCGCGAATCTCAACACACTACTGTATGTTAGCTGACCAATCAGAGCCTCTCAGGGCGGGCTTTTGGAGGAACTAGCAAATATGACGTTTTCATGTTAGCTGAGTAGCAGTATATAACTAAAGTTAGATGAAAAAATAACATGCTTTTTCAACAAATGAAGCTTGAGCATGCATTGCGTTCACCCCATAAACACAATCAAGCTTTAAAAATACACTCTGGACCACCCCTTTAAATAATTAAAAATAAATATATGTAAATAAATAACATGTCTACAAATAACATACACAGCTAACATTTCTGTCTGGTTTATTTACAGTAAAAACGTGTAAGGGAGATTTTATTTTAAAATATAATACAATGTAGTATGATTACATATGTTTTTTATATCAAAATTAACGCACACACTGTAAAAAATACTGTCAAATTTAGGTTGCCATTAAGATTAAATTTATAAGCACACTGTAAACAAATAGTAACAATTGTGTTGTATTTTTTTACAGTAAATTGTATTTATTAATTTACAGTGTGCTTGTAAATTTACTGGTAACCAAAATTGCCAGTAAGTTACTATAATCTTTACAGCACACTAATTACAGTGCATTTAATTTTACCAAAGTTAATGAAATCCTTGAAGAAGTATTTCTTGCATATAAAATTACTTGTCATTTCAATTTGACTCACACACACAAATACACTCACAAAATAAAGGCTTTTATTAACGTAACAAAATCATTGTTTTAATTATCTTTAGTTGTGCTTAAAAATTACTCTGATAATGTTGACTAATAAACAACAGATCACGCTACTTCTTAATAATCACACAAAATTCTGGAAACTCTCCTATCTGAAGTACATCAGATATGGTGGCATATTGTTGTCAGTTTTTGTGGACTCAGTGGATTCTCCCTGTAAGTGACCTACATAACCATCTTAACTCAGTCTTAGCTCTGAGGACCTGCTCCACTGCCCTTTCCATTAATAAACTTCTAGAATGCTTTGCTGAAAGTTCATAAGGAGTGCGTGTTAACTTTTTAATTATTATTGTTTTACAATTAATTCTATATTTACAGCAAAGTGTGAATCATAGATATTTAAAGAAATAAGAATAGATATTCAAACTGATTAAATTCAATAGGTGTGATTACAACAGTACAGCTTGGAATAAATGTTTACAGTAAAAACTTCATAACCAAATGATTATTTTGTTCACTTATTTGCACATTGAGTAAAATTGCTAAAATTGCAAAAAATTCCTAAAATTACCATATTGTAGAAAAAATATGGTAGTTGTTAGGGCTGCACAATATATAATTTCAGCATCGGTATCGCAAAGTGTGCACTCGTAATAGTCACATCGCAGCATCTGCAATGTGGAGTTGGGATTATTATAGTTGATCAGCAATGAAGAATGTACAGTGTTTACACTTTAGATTACATCGGATTATTCAATAAAAAGGCATTTCTCGTAATGGCGGATTGAACATATATCATGTTGCAATTCTAAAAAATGTATGTGGTGTTAATAAAACCAATACATTTTATAACTTTTTGGTGCATCTGTCCCTCTTCATTTATAAATATATTATGGATGGTGTTCTTGCGATGTGTCTATGATATCTTGACCTATCTTTATCGGGGGCAAAATATCATTATAATATTGTATCGTTTTGTATTACTGTACCTGAACATCTGACTACTTATATTACTTTTATCTTTGCTCTACTTTATTTATTTATTCTCAAAATTTCTTTGATTCACTCCTCTACAAGATTATTTCAGTCAAAGTTAATGATTTCATCTAAAATAGAGCTATTCAAGTCATCTACCGAAATTGTATCAACATCACAATATAAATGGCAGCAAAATAAAATTTCTCAATGTCAGTTTTTTCCGATATCGTCCAGCCCTAGTATTTGTAGTATTTTTCCACAATCAAAATACTATAGTAAACACTTCAGTGTGTGTTTGTAAACCTTACTATAGTGAAATACTTCAATTAATCTATTGTGGTAATTCTATAGCTGCTATAGTAACACAACAACTATGATAACATGAACAAATTACTCAAGATAGTAGATTTCTAAAAATATAAGGTATATTATACCACAATACACAACCGTTTACTGAAGCAAATACTAAATTATACTACAGTATTTATAAGTTAACTGCAGTTAATGCTAGTATTCTCTGTAGCATTAATTAACAGAGTTGCAAATACCATACTATATACAGCATAGTACACTTTACTATAGAATTTTCAATAAAGTATTAGGGTTTTGTTAAAAAAAAATGTTGGTTGTTATAGTAGTAAAATTACAGCTTAAGGTTCAAATCATGGTAAAATCATTATAATGTATTTTTTCTAATGATTTAGCCTATGCAATGATTGAGAATTTAATGCAATATAGCCTACAATTGTGAAATTAATTACTATTAATATTATCTATTATAATACCAATCTAAACACACAAAGTGAATTGCGTGTTTGATGTTTACGTAACTTGGCATATAAAATGAACATTTATTTTACAATGTTCTTTATTTTACAACTGTTTTAGACTTGGGACATACAATGTAAATTTAGGCTATTCGTGTATTGTAATATGTCAATGCACTAAAAAGGATTCATTCATTCATTCATTTTCTTTTCGGCTTAGTCCCTTTATTAATCCGGGCTCGCCACAGCTGAATGAACCGCTAACTTATCCAGCATTTGTTTTATGCAGCGGATGCCCTTCCAGCTGCAACCCATCTCTGGGAAACATCCATACACACTCATACACTACGGACAATTTAGCCAACCCAATTCACCTATACCACGTCTTTAGACTTGTGGGCAAAACCCACGCAACCACGGGGCGAACATGCAAACTCCACACAGAAATGCCAACTTACCCAGCCGAGGCTCGAACCAGCGACCTTCTTGCTGTGAGGCGAACGTGATACTCACTATGCCACCGTGGCGCCCAAAAAGGAATCATCATCAAATTAAATAACTATTCAAACGCCATACCAAATTAAATCTAATCTAGATTTTCCAAATGAACAACAATTTAATTATATTAAATTTGTTTAGAGTTGCTATGGCAAGACTACTATAGTCATGTAAAATTATTCAATATTCTACAAATATAGGGTGTATTATACTACATTACCGTTTACTGAAGCAAATACTAAATTATACTACAGTATTTATGTTAACTGCAGTTAATACTATTCTCTGTGGCATTCATTAAGAGAGTTGCAAATATAATGTACTGTATACAGTATGCATTCACTTTAGTATGGATCAAAAAACCCAACAGTATTCATTGTAAAGTACTTTTGTCAAGTCTTTTTGTTAAATTATATGGGCTGTTACGCATTAGTTGTAAAATTATGGTTAATTTTTTGTTAAGGTTAAGGCTTATTGTGGTCAAATCACCATAAGTTTTTTTTTCTAGTGATTTGGTTTATGCGAATACAATTATTTAATATAATACACTAATAATGAAATAAATATACATTTTTAATATTAATTATTGACGATCATATCAATTTAAACACGGCATCTGCCAAGTAAAACATTTACGTAACTTGGTGTATAAAAAAAACATTTATTTTGCAGTGTCTTTTATTCATCAAGGTCTCTGTGCCAAAGCACTGCAAATTTATCATCAACCAATTAAATAAACAACCAGATTTCATCACAGTATTTCAAACTAGCTAAATCTAATCTATATTTTCCAAATGAACAACAAATTAATCTTGTCAAAGCAACAAATTAACCCCGCGTTCATTAATTTGAACTCTAAATGATTAGACGTCAACACGTCGCCATTGCAGTGAGTTGAGACACGTACCTGGCTGACAGGAAATATCCAAAGCCTCGCTCGACGTGTCCCATAGAGGTGAGTTAGTGTAAAAACAGCGGCATTGTTACCGGCGTTATTACAGTCCTTGTGCAGCGAGTGCTTGTTTATGAATGTAAAGGGTCATCAGTGTGACAGTGAGCATTATGGTGTCATGTCTTATGAGGGTTGAAGCGTCAGCAGCATTAGCGACTCGTGTTATTAGGAAGCTCCAGCAACTCTCGCTGGATTTACTCCTCAGTGTCAACGCACACACATTACACAGACTGAACGACACACTGGAGAAACCTAATAAACACTCGTTTGGCTCTTTAAATAGTTTATTTTACGAGTTTAACTTTTAGGCTATACAATGGCTATTTTGTAGGCTACATATGTAACAGTGTATGAAAAATAATATCTTGCTTGAAAATTAAGTGGAAGTTTTAAAGTGTACTGCAATAAGGTAAATATATATATTTCAAGAGTAAAATTTGTATATTTCATGACTTTTCATTCATTCAGTTATTTAGAACGGTTGCTGAAAATATTTCCACCTTGATTTTAATTTGATATTTTGATTTGGAAACTAGGGTAGATTGGGGTACAAACACTTTTTGGTTTTGGCGAAATAATGAACAAAGTAATGGGGTTAGACAAACCATATATTTTTACCAACAACACACAAGCCTCTCCTACAAATGAGCACTAAAAGTATGATTGACGGACTTATGGTTTTTGTGCTGTATTTCCAAAAGTGCCAGGAGTAAATATGTTACTATTTACCCTACCTGCGGGACAAGCTGTAATAGACGGAGGGTAAGTTGTAATGTGCTTATAAAGTCAGATTTCATACAGTTAATTTAAATTCAGTTTACTTTAAATAGTAGATTTCCTCAGTACTTAGGTCAATTTTCTTTATTCTACACAACATGTTTATTTATTTATTTTTTCGGAGAAACACAGTTGGATGTATTTGCATTATTAGCAATACATAATTTGTTTTCTATTAAAAATATTTTCTATTAAAAACATTTTTTATTTAAAAAGTTCTCAACACTCAAAACTACAAAATAAATTAGTTTGTTTAATTGGTGAGTGGCTTATTTGTATCACCCTATTACTACTAACCCCGCTGTGTTGTGTTTTCCTCAAAGCTAGCTAGGAGTCACTGTGTTCTTTCAAAATGGTTCCATATTTTAGTCTAGAAAACTAATCACAACATTATATGATAATATTTACATACTTTCACAGATTTAAAAAAATGAGTATAATAAAAAAATACTTTAGGCTGCAAATTGGTTTCTCCTCCAAATTTCACAGAATTTTTCATTAATTGTCAGGAAGACGTCTGCCCTCACTGTGGTGAAAACCTCAGAAAGCATGTCATGGTTAACCCTGAGCACAGACTGTACCTTAAAACTTCCTTGTTACATTTTCCCCCACGTTACTTTGTGCTCTGCACTCCTCTAACCATAGAGCAAAATGTGAATACATTTCACAAAAGTGAAAAAAAAAAACTAGATGTACAAATAGTTACAATACAGTATGACCTAAAATCAAAGTTTAACAGAAACTTACTTTATTTAAATAAAAATAATAATAATAATTTAAAAAAAAAAACTTTTGTAACATTCAATGACTTATCTGAAGTCATTGAATGTTAATTTTTGTAAAACTCAATGACTTATTATTTTAATTTGCTAAATAAATGTATACATTTAAAGTTTAATTAGTAACAGAATAAAAAAGCATGTTTTAATAGATTAAACTAATTACACTTCACCCAAGAACGTCATAATTCACTCACCTCCACATTACAAACCTGTAGCTTGCTGAACACAAAGCATATGTAGGGTACATACTACAATACACTACCGTTTACTAACACAAATACTAAATTTATAAAAAAAAATTCTATAGCATTCATTAACACAGTTAAAAAAAACATAATATATACAGTATAATAAACTTTACTATAGTAATCGTTTTAAATCACTATAGTGTTTAGAATAAAGTACTAGGGTGTGTGTTAAAAAAAAAAAACATTGTGGAAAATGCTAAGCTGTAACCAATGACTTCCATTGCATTTTTTTCGACCAGAGTCAGTGTTTACTACTACAATACACAACTGTTTACTGAAGCAAATACTAAATTTCACTACAGTATTTATATGTTTATTTTCTATAGCATTCATTAACAGAGTTGCAAATACCATAATATATACAGTATAATACACTTTACTTTAGTAATCATTCAAAATCACTATAGTGTTTCAAATAAAGTACTTGGGTTTGTGTTAAAAAAAACATTATGTGAAAAATGCTAAGCTGATAGTAACCCTTGACTTCCATTGCATTTTTTTCAACCATTAGAGTCAGTGTTTACTACTACAATACACTACCG
>CAIGQQ010012353.1:270604-300102 GCA_903798035.1 Danio albolineatus | reverse complement strand
ACAATACACTACCGTTTACTGAAGCAAATACTAAATTATACTACAGTGTTTATAAGTTAACTGCAGTTAATACTAGTATTCTCTGTAGCATTCATTAACAGAGTTGCAAATACCATAATATATACGCTATAATACACTTTACTATAGTAATGGTTTATAATGACTATAGTATTTAGAATAAAGTACTAGGGTTTTTCCAACCATTAGAATCAGTGTTTACTATCAACAGCTCGGTTACCAAAATGTCATTGTGTGTGTTCGTATTAAAAACACATCTGTAAGGCCCCCAGCATACACACACATACACACACTATTTAGCATTGGAGTTTTTAATTGACAACAAAACCACCACTCTTGATTTGGCATGTGATCAATGCATTGTAGCCTCACCGGACACGGGTGCGAGAGGTCCTGCCGCTGTGACCATGAGAGCGTCTCTGTGGCTCGGGCCCCTCCGCTGAAGGAGCCTCAGAACTGGCTGCGTATATAGTGCATCCCATTAAATCCCAGATGTCCGATGCAGACTTGCTAAGCAGCGAGAGGAAAAGTGTACTTCCATGCCCTCGCAGGATATCAGAGGAAAAGTCATTGCCTCAGCATCTCCCTGCCTCCATCGCAACCCTCCCCCTCCTCCGAGCAGCGATAATCAGATTTTACATTTACACTCCACAAAAACATCCTTGCATAATCTCCACCGCTCCATCACAGCGCACAGAAAAAGCGCCTTTTGTTGCAGACAAAGAACTTTACACAAGCTCTTACTGTGCAAAAACTCAAGTGATTCGGAACAATTACCCTTCCAGGCATTCATATGACTGCCTAACAGCATTAGAGCAGTAGGGGAAGTGAATTAAAATGCTAGGAATCTGGAATTTCATGCATCCAACATATTTCACAAGGAAGCATTTGGCATATTTAGAGCAATTATTTGAGCCCATATTGCTGGAAATCTTGGAAATAGCAGAACATTTTTGGATATACCATAGAAATTCATTTGATAAATATGAATCTTAATATGAATTTGATAAATATGAAAGTACTTGTACAATCTGTGTTTTACTGGCTGTAAATTGGGTTATTTCATGAAGGGATATTTAATAAAATAATTTTTAGAAATCATAAAATAGTGTAGAAAGGGGTCAAAGTAAATGAATGTGATCAGAAATCAGTGACACAGTGGGAGTGAGTGTCCTCTAGTGGTGTAAATGGATCTTACAGTGGTATTTTATTAAAGGGATAGTTCACCCAAAATTGAAAATTCACCCAGAAGGTTTCAAACCATTGAGTTTCTTGCTTCTGTTGAACACAAAAGAATATATTATGAAGGATGTAAACCTGTAACCATTGACTTCCATAGTTTGAAACACAAATACTATAGAAATCTATAGGGTTTCCAGGTTTCCCACACTCTTCAAAATATCTTCCATTGTGTTTACAGAGGAAAGAAACTCTCTATCACTTTATTTTGATGGTCCCTTTCATGCATTTTGTTGAATTTAAGTTACACTGCATCTACATGCTAACTCATTCTCATTAGATTATAGACTGTTAGGTCGGGGTTAGGGTAAAGGCTGGTTTATTCTTGCCTCGCGCATAGTCGTTTATTTATACTTCTGCATGCTGTTTGTGTTGCTCTGCATTAACGCTTCTGAAACGCTAGTTGGAAGTAGCTTGTGTTATGTTCCTCTGTATTGAGATTGTTCACGAGTGTTTTGTTTTTTCTGAATGCTACCTTAATGCACAAGTAGCTAAAACTCACTCATTCAGAGGCAGAAACTGGCAGACGTGCAACAAGTTTAATCATAAGTAGGTCCAGAAATTTGCCGATTTTCAGCCCATCATTGAGTGCATTTATTCAGTTGTGTGTAAATTTGTCAATTTATATTTAGTCAGTGTTTAATTTCAGTAACATTACTAATATGAAAATGTTCATATAATTTACTTACAATACACTTTGTAAAGTAATAAATTCTGTCTTTTAGTAGATATATTACATGAGAGACCTCCGGGTGCTCCAGTTTCCCCCCAAAGACATGTGCTATAGGTGAATCGGGTGAGCTAAATTGTCCCTAGTGTATGTATGTGTGATTGTGTATGGATGTTTTCCAGTGATGGGTTGCAGCTGGAAGTGCATCCGCTGTGTAAAATGTGATGGATAAGTTGGCGGTTCATTCCGCTGTGGCGACCCCAATGAATGAATGAACATTTATCAAAAGTAAGAAATGTATTATTTTTTTATTCAACATGTTACGTTTTTAGTTATGATACAACCAAAATCATTCAGAATAAATCCACAGATTTTTCACAATATTCTACACAGAAATAGCAAAAAATGTCTGCAGATTCTGTCTGGCCCTAATAATAAAGTAAATACAAAACATGAGGAGCTCTTTCATGGGACTCGTCACTTGTAAACAATCGCTCCATTGGGCTCGTGGCTCTCAGCACCGCCTACTCTCGGCACAGCTACCAAGCTGACCAATCACAGACCTTGCACTACGCATCGTTGCGAGGTGTAGTTACATTTTGGTGCGCGTCAGCCACGGTGAGGGCTCTTTGACAGCACGAAGGCTGCGTCGGACTATACTCATACGCTTGATGCAGAAGTATAAATCAGCCTTTAGTGTAAGTTGACATGTACTTGCAAAGTTTCTTATAGTCAGTTAAATGTCTGTTGAATGTCAGAATCAGCAGATGATAAGCAGACAGTCTACTAATACTCAAATGAGAAGTAATTGGCATGTAGTTGCAATAGGGACCATCAAAATAAAGTATTAACAGAATCTCAAACAGGTTTAGAACGAGAAGGATGAGTAGGCCCACACGGAATCTGCGCACGCAGATTTCCAGCCCATCATTGATTTTGTTTATTTACTGGTTTAAACGTGTGTAAATTTATATTTATTCAGTTTTTAAATTAATTTCAGTAGTAATATTGACTAATATGATAATATTTATATGATTTATTTACAATAAAGTTTGTAAAGTACTATTTTCCGCCTTTTGGTAGAGATTTTTTACGAGAGACTTGCTTTGTTTACCAAATAAAGTAGATCTAATTGGATTGGAGGCGCTACGGTGGCCTAGTGGGTAGCACGTTCGCCTCACAGCAAGATGGTCGCTGGTTCGATCCCCGGCTGGGCCAGTTGGCATTTCTGTGTGGAGTTTGCATGTTCTCCCCGTGGTTGCGTGGGTTTCCTCCGGGTGCTCCGGTTTCCCCCACAGTCCAAAGACATGCGGTACAGGTCAATTGGGTAAGCTAAATTCCGTAGTGTATATGTGTGAATGAGAATGTATTGATGTGTTTCCCAGAGATGGGTTGTGGCTGGAAGGGCATCCGCTGCGTAAAACAAATGCTGGATAAGTTGGCGGTTCATTCCGCTGTGGCGACCCCGGATTAATAAAGGGACTAAGCCAAAAAGAAAATGAATGAATGAATAATTAGATTCGCATTGTAAACGTTAAAGTTAAAACATTAAACGTTATTACTTTTTATTTCATATATTAAGGTTTTAATTATGATACTCCCAAAATCATTTAGCATAAATCTGCAGATTTTCAACAAAATACTCTGCAGATATAGCAAAAAAATGTCCGCAGATTCCGTCTGGCCCTAAGGATGAGTAAAACATGACAGAATGTTCATGTTTGGGTGAACTCTTTAAAAAGAAACTGTACGACTAAAATGGAAACAAACAGAGCGAAGCAAGGAAAGATGTGATTGTCTCATAAAAAGATTTATTTTTTTTGCCTAAATGTACAAA
Source organism: Danio albolineatus (assembly GCA_903798035.1). NCBI lineage: Eukaryota > Metazoa > Chordata > Actinopteri > Cypriniformes > Danionidae > Danio > Danio albolineatus. The sequence goes on along the minus strand of CAIGQQ010012353.1, from coordinate 296,338 downwards.
GGCAAGTTACAGTATTGTATAAAAAAAAGAAACGTGGTAATGTACACTTTACATAAGAGAACAGTCCAAGAAAGAACAGGAGGAATTGGGGTGATACAGCCAAAAATATTCCAAACAAAGCCATTAAAAAAAATGTAAACATTCTTTAAGTACCGGGGCCTGACACTTGGTGATAATAAATTGTCTTTCGAGAGACACTTGGGATGAAGCGCGACAGGAAAAGGTTGGTAGTCCGTTGTGAAAATGACGCAAAAGCATGCAAGAGTGCACTGCATCCTCTTTCCAAATCAAAGTGTGTCGACGGAGCACCATTTGGAACTAAACGCACAGACAATTTTCTTGAGCTTTACTGAAAATCTTTCATAACTTACAAAAAAAAACCATGATGTGTTCCAAAGAGTTGTTCTGAGCATCCCCACGAGCCCTAAAATCAAATGGCATACCGATGAATTCAGATGTGTAATGTAAAACGCTCTCTCTCTCAGTATTCAGTGTACCATAGTGCTTCACTCCTGTAGTTTGAGTTTTTCGTTGCGACTTTAGGCATGAGAGGGAGCGGATGAGTCAACGTAATCCCCCGAACACCTGTCTGTCCTTCTCGTTCCAACGGAGCCTGTTAAAATCCACCAGCTTGAATCACTTAGTGTGAAAAACATGACCCAAAAAACAAAAATCAGCATTTTCAGCAGAAAGCAACCAGGAAACTGCCTGAGATCCACCGAGAGCTGCGACCAGTTTTGGATTGAGAGACTCTTCGAAAAGTTTCACGGACATATCGAATGTTTAAAAAAAAACAAAAAAAAACAGCAAGCATTGTGACAGCAAGCCAATCCAAAGCTATGGAAGGAGAAGAAAAGAAGAAGAAAAGAAAACACCCTAGTGACAGATTTCCAAACAAAAACATCTACGTAATCAGATGGTTTCTTGATTGCAGTTTAAAACAGTCCCTTCTGTACATCATATACAGACATCACATAGTGTGCGCGACCAAGAATATCGACAGCGTTTGGTGCAAAACCGAAGTTTGCGTTGCCTGAGGAGACACTGTTCAAAGTCACATTTCTAGTGCTATAGTATACACCATGCTGGACGACACGTGAAATACACAGAGCATGATGGGCTATGAAAGCATGTTTCGGGGTCGAACGCTCACTTGGTTTCAGAAAAACACGCTGGAGATTATCACGACACTTCCACGATAAGTGTTCAGGGATAGAGCGGCCCCATGCAAGAACTTCAGAACAATTAGAACAAAACTACTGGGCCTCTGGTGTCACGCACCCCATAACCGATGTAGCAGAACGGCCACCACGTAAGCGTCTGGCTAAAACAACTTACTATACCTTGCCACGTTAACAAACATCCACTTTTTTTTTTAAAGAACCATAGCAATAAATGGGAAATTCTGTTAGTGATGAGGTAAGGTAAGGGGGATGTTTGGATTCAAGTTGAAGGATAACCGAGAGAAATCGAAGAAAAGTTCCCTGGAGTAAACGGACCTCCGCCAGTGATGTTTTAAAGAAAGACCGGCGCAACAGTGCTCGATAAAATTAGATTGCGCAATATGAAATGTCTCACGTGACTTTTATAAAAACCGATACAGGATGATTTCTTCGATATGCTAGTTTGATGGTGCGGCTTAGCATAATTAAAACTTAGTATGCATTTTAAGCTGAGTGCTATAACTTATCGAATGTACGATTATTATTATTTTTTTAGGGGGGAGGGGGGTAATCTAAAAATAATAATCAAACAAAACATTGATCGTTTTTTTTGAAACATGGAACCAATGATGCTAGAGAAGGGAGTCATATAAAAGGAAAGAAAAAATTGTAAGCAGTCTTGAGGCATGTGGCGATGAGAATCGTTTAGGAACCACTGGCAGAAAGTCGGAGATATGACACAATGCTAGATTATTATCCGCAGCTTTCACTTGTGGAGTTCAATTCCAAAACTGTGGGACAAACCAATATTTTCGTTTCTGTTGTCGTTTGATTGATTTTCAGTGAGGATGCCGACTAAAATAAAAAAGGGAAACGACTTTAGTCATCTCAGTGTGATAAAACTATTTTCAGTCTTTGTGTTCTTGTGTCCCCTCGAGTCCTTGCCTCTCGTCTGGCCCCTATCCTGTGTCGGTGAGCGGAATGACAGTCCTTCGCTTTTCGATCATTTCTCACCGGTTCACAGGCTCAGTTCAGTGGCCAGCTGGGCTTTGAGCAGGGCAGGATGGCTTTGAACCTGGTCTCACAGTCTGTAGTGGGGTACGAGGTACAGATACTAGGAAAACATCGATCTGCCACACATTCCGGCAGAAGAACTAAAAATATAGAAACACCATTCAACTGATGTCTAAATGAACTCCATATACTTCCCCATGTGATCCAGTCACATGATTATTTGTAAAGAGCGGTGAGACAATCAGGTTTCCCTAAAGGCAGAAAGAAAACACAAGAAACAACTGGTTAGAGAAGGGCTGTTCATATATTTTAGATGCCGCAAACCTTCAAACATAGATACCAGAGACCGCCATTCAGATCTATAGAAGGCATCTGTACAGTTGAGGATTATGATTTGATTTATACAGTGAAAATTGTATATGATAAATAATAAATCATGTTAATATTTATTTGGAAAATGTATTAATTATATAAATAATTATAATATTTATTTTTTAATTTTAAATAATTAAAAATATTTATTTAAATTAATAAATGTATTTATTAACTTTATTTTTATTAGTATACAGGGGTCAACATTTGAGGCAAAATTTTATATGATTAATAATAAATCATGTTAATATTTATTTGGAAAATGTATTAATTATTTTAAATAATTATAATATTTATTTATTAATTTTAAATAATTAAAAATATTTACTTAAATTAATAAATGTATTTATTAACTTTATTTTTATTAGTATACAGGGGTCAATATTTGAAGAGGACCATTCTTTTCTTAGGGCAATTTTACATCTTTTAACGTATTATTATTTACCCTCTCCAAGCATTTCCATTGACCCCAGCAATATCTCGTGGTGCCTTTACACAAAATTAATATTTAGATATTACGTTATATTCATTATGAACAATCCTTAACCCAGGGGTGCCCAAACATAGTACTGGAGGGCCGGTGTCCTGTAGAGTTTAGCTCAAACTTGCTTCAACATATTTCCAGCAAGCCTACTAAGAGCTTGATTAACTAGCTCAGGTGTGTCTGGTTGGGGTTAGATCTAAACTATGCAGGACACTGGCCTTCCAGGACCGAGTTTGGGCACCCCTGACTTAACCAATAAACTCTCCATCTTCCTTATGTCATTAAATGTTTGTCCACCAGAGGTCAGTATAAGCCTCATTTGCCAAAACGATCCTGGAAAGTACTACTGTCCTCAAAACACTAGCCTTAATCTAGGAGCTCTTACCAGTCATAATCCCCTAAAAAGCCTGAGGTCTACAGAATCTTTCAACTGCAAGGCAAACGGAACACTAAAAAGCTTTAAAGTTACACCATTATATGCTGAAATAGGGATATACCGATGCTATCGTTAACAACAATTTGTGTAATGTACTCTTTGTTTGACCACAATTCACCCCTCTTTATGACATTGCTTGATCTTTGTTTGTCTTACCATTCTCACCTCCGTGCTGGTGGGTACAGGGAAGGGGCTGAGGCTTGCTGACTGGCAACAATCGCTGACGATGAAAGGCCTGCAATTAAGGAACATTCAGTAAAGATGTTGTTTACTCTCACTGTCTCCATGAGGAATTGACATAGTTTTATAGCAGCAATAATTTGTTGCCTTTTCCCCACCCTAAACACTTCAGATGAAGCGTTTACATTTCATTAAGAAATGCATGGTTGACATTATCCATCCTGTTACTGAATATGTTTTTAAATACATTTCATCAGTGTGATACAGCATTAACTTTGACACCATTATTAAAGCAACACTTCTTTGGAAGTCTCCTAGAGTTAAACAGTTGACTTTAACTCTTTTTGAATCCATTCAGTTGATCTCCAGGTCTGGTGGAAGCACTTTTAGCTTAGCTTAGCTTAGCATAAATCCTTCATTCATTCATTTTTTTTTCTGCTTAGTCCCGTTATTAATCTAGAGTCGCCACAGAGGAATGAACTGCTAACTTATCCAGCATATGTTTTACGCAGTGGATGCCCTTCCAGCTGCAACCCATCTCTGGAAAACAACCATACACTAGAGATGCGCGGATGGGCTTTTATTTCATCCGCAACCGCATCACAAAACTCATCATCCGTCCACCATCCATCCGCACCAACATTTTTGACCAATTTTTAAGACCGCACCCGCCCGCCATCTGCTGATTGGGCTCTTTATTTGAATGGCTCATTCCTTGTTATTATTAAATGAATGTTTCTTTATTGAATATTAGAGAATAGAGAATGACTTTAATGTAGACATGTAGTTAATCGTGCAAGCCAATGTGCAAGCCAAATCCAGCATTAATTGACGACGCTTTGAAGTGACGCTAAACGATACGAGGACGTGTCTTTTCACTTGATTTGATTCCTCGGTCCTCGAGTCTTTTCCTTGCATCCTTCCCTCGCATCCCGGAGGGGTGGAGCTAAGACACGAGGAAAGAAAGCAAGGAAAGGAAACGAGAACACACAAATAAGAAATGAGAAGCACCCTAAAAAGCTCTCCGAATATCAGCAGTGAACTCCGTCTCTGATCGGCGCACAGGGACAAAAAATAAATAAATAGCCTAAATGAAACGCACTGTACTGTACAATTTTTTGGTACAACCGCCCGCAACCCGCCCGAATTTAATTAAAATATTATTTTTCGTCACGTAATCCGCCCAGTCCGCGGCTGTAACCGCCAACTGCACACCTCTACCATACACACTCATACACTACGGACAATTTAGCCTACCCAATTCACCTATACCACATGTCTTTGGCCTTGTGGGGGAAACCGGAGCACCCGGAGAAAACCCAGGTGACCACAGGGAGAACATGCAAACTCCACACAGAAATGCCAACGGACCCAGCCGGGGCTCGAACCTGCAACCTTCTTGCTGTGAGGCGAACGTGCTACTCACTACTCCACAGTGATGCCCCTTAGCATAGATCATTAAATAAGATTAGATTTCGTAGCATTGCGCTCAAAAATAGCCTGAGAGTTTCAAAATTTTTCCTATTTAAAGCTTGACATTTTTGTAGTTACATCATGTACTAAGAATGGGGGATTTGAAAGGTTGCCATTTTCTAGGCCAATATTTTTAGGGACTCATTTTGGTGTAATGATCAATGCTAAAGCTAAAAGTGTACCCATCAGATCTGAAGATCGCTTGAATAGATCAAAAAAGTGTCAAAATCAACTGTATAATTCTAGCATGTGACTAATAAAATGAGCCCAATTCCAAAAAAATAAAATAAAATTAAATTAAATAAATTTAAAAAAAGGAAAAATATACTCTTTTAAACACAAGGCCAAAATACACAACATACACTATTTAATAATTTTTTTTTATAACATTATATATAATTCTAGATCCTGGTGTCAAAAAGACAGAATCTTTTTGTTTCGAGTTACTGTGAAAGAGTACTAAACTGCTGACCTGTGGCATAAGACAGATCGTACTGCCCGGCTACAAGGGGATAGCCTAGGTGGTGGTGGGGTGCCATTATGCGTTGGGAGGGAGATGATCGAGGTCTATCGATTTCTCGCTCCCTCTCTCGATCCCTTTCTCTTTCCCGCTCTCGGTCACCTAGTCCTCGCTCCCTTTCATGTGAGGGCTTGTCAGCAACGGTGGGCGATTTGCTCTTGTACTGATTGGCGTGTTGGTGTAATATGTCCAGTGCTTTGGACTCTGAAGCCGACTTGCTGCTGACTGTGGGGCTTGAGCGAGATTTCTCTCCCTCTTCTCCACTGATCATTTTACTGCCATAAGGGGAAAAAGGGTATCCCGCTGGCAGATAGGACCCTAAAGATAAGGAGACCATAGTTTGTTTCTACTGCCATTATGCACTTAAAATGCACATTAAGGCCCCAAACATACTGTATGCAGGTAGGTGAATGCCAACTCTTACTTAAACAAGGTGATTTTGCATTTCACAGTGTTCCAAAATATGTCAAAAATGTATTAAGAAATGCAAGATTGTGTTGTACTCTCAATTTGCTGCAAGAGGTACTACAGTGGGCATTAGGTCAAGTATGAGAATAGAAACTGTTGCTAGTAACCTAAATAGTAATACTTCAGGCTTAACAGCACTCATATTTTAAAGTAATTTACTGCCATCTTGAGTACTGAGGTTGAGACTGCATACTCGAAATGTGTCTTCCAAGCAATTCTTTGCACCTTTTTGTACTTGCATACAGTATGTTACTGGCCAAACCATACACAACAATAATTAAACAGCATGAAGTTTAGGAGCAGGTAATAAATGTTCATTTTCAGTATTTATATGCAAATACAAACATCACCATTCAGAGGATGTTGTTAGTCTTACCTGGGTAGTTCATCATGGAGGACATGCCTCTGTATCCAGGATGGCTGGGATCATAGCTTTGCCCAAAAGGATATCCATGCATGTAATGCAGGTAGGGTTGGTGCTGTGCCAAAGGGGAGCTGAACGGTATGTGGGGATTGGAACGGGGATCTTTCCCTCCACTTCGCTGGTCCTCAATGCTGGGAGGACATGAAACATCAACTACATCTTTATTATCTTCTTTGGAGCTATTATCTTTCTGCCTAGACCTCTCCTCTTTGCCTTTTCTGTCCCGCTCCCGCTCCCGTTCTCGATCTCGGTCATCATCTGGTGGTCTCTGACTGTCAGGGTACTAAAACAAAGGAGCAACATTTATGGTTTTGAGAGATGATTAATTAGTTTAAAATTCTGAAATGTGATCTTTCATTTAAATTTAAATCATCACAATAACACTCAAATACCAATGAGTCTTGCATTATAAATAAGACTTTAAGTGCACTTGTTTTGGTCTTTTTGAACACACATGAAGGTCTGTAAAAATGACTAACTTTTCATTTGTGGGTGAATTATTCCTTTAGCTTCTTAACTGTACAGTCTTTTACTTCAAGAATCATGTTTGCCTCACCTGTCTGTACCACATGGCTTGCTCCATACCCAGCCTGGCAGACTCCACACTTGCCTTTGAGTCATCCTTTCCATGATGGCCAGCTTCACTGAGCTTCATTTTAAGCCCCTCGGCCTGCTGTGGCTGCAGCTTGGTCTCCTCCCCTTTAGGGATGATGACTGACTTGGCAGCTTCAGAGGAAGTGTCTCTCTGTTTGCCAGGGGCCTGTGGCTTTCCTAGGTCTGAAAGGCTGGGGGCTTTTGTTAGGCCTGGAGGAACAGGCCCCTTCTGTTTCCAGTCCTCCTTCAGGGAGGATTCCCTGTCCTTTAAACCTGAATCTGGCTTCTTTTCAGCAGACCTATGCTGCTCAGCCATGAGTCTCTGCCTTTCCTCATACTGCTGCCGGTATGTTGGATTAGTGTTCATGAGGTGGTTATGATAAACCTGGTCTGGGTATCCATACTGAGGGACATAGTACTGGTTGTAGTAAAGTGGCTGCATGTACATATTGGATCGCTGCTGAATGACCGAGGCTTGCTGCTGTTGGTGAGGCTGACTTGAGGCAACTTCAGCTTTGCGCTCATCCTGCATGTCCACTTTCACCTTCTCCTCCACCATTTCTTGCTCCTCTTCCTTCTTCAGTTTCACAGCTTGCCCATCCGGTAGAGGTCCACCTGCAGTGGCACCACCGGGGCTAGGGTGAGAGTAACTGGGAGAGTAGTAGTTGTCATAGCCAGGATAATACGAAGATTCCTTAGAGGATGACTGAGAGGGAAAGAGTGCTTTCTTGGCACCGTCCCTGTTAGACTGATCTTCTGTCTTGACTTTGACTCCTTCTACTTTGCCTTCACCATCCTCTCCGGCATCAGATATGTCAGAGTATGCAGGGCTGTTCGTTTTTACAGAGGAGCTATCAGCCCCATTCTGGGTGACAACATGCAGGGGAGTGAGAGGCTGTCCACTGCTATCTACACGACTGGCTACCCCAATGGATGGACTGGGAGCATTATCTGTGAAACTGTATATTTTATCTGCCTCTGCTTTCATGCTAGCTAGGCGGCTTTGATGAGGGTCAGAGGAGCCATTGAGATGACCCTCACTCCTGTTTCCAGGGTCAGAGGACTCAGAGTATGGACTTTTCCCCTCTTCGGTTTTCCCACTTTTTCCAGGCAGCTTGGGACTGTCTGCATCCTTGCCCAAATCTTTCTTTTTCTTGTCTTTCTTCTTTTTGTCCTTGGAACTGCTCAAGGCTGGATTAATTGGTGATGAGTCCCCTGGAGCACCTAACTTTGACTGTATGCCTTTCAGTTGGGGACTCTTGGGTATGCCCTGCAACATATTGGCCATAACAGGAGGGTGGTTGGGACTTCCGCCACTGAATGATGTTGGTTGTAAAGAGTACATTTGCTGAGAAGGGACTGATGGAGCAATGGTCCTGGAGGATTTCATGTTTTTCTGGGACAGCTTGTCAGACTTGACATTGCTGTTTGGCTTTTTGGACTTCCTGTCCTCCATTCCATCATTGCTAGTCTCATCAGCAGTGACGCAAGGTCCATCCTCACAAACTTCCATAGGTGTGCCACAAATGTCTGCTTCAGTGTCACCATTCTTTTTCTTTGACTTAGAGCCAAACTTTCCAGGAGAAGGAGATGGACTTTGAGCATCAAATCCTCTTCCTTTAGGTGTGACAGATCTTGCTGGGGAAAGAGAGCCTTTCTGTGTAATCGAAGCTCCATTGCAACTTCCTGGCTCAGGGTGGAGAGAGGACTCTTCCCCATATTCACTGTCTCCATCCATGTCCAACTTAACATCGTCATCATTATGAGCACGAGCTTGATGATACTTCAGCCCATTGATGTGCTTGTACTTCTTGTTACAGTTAGGATGTGGGCAATCAATCAGTACTGGTGAGGGACAGGTACGATCTAAAGGAGGAGGAAGGGACTCCGTTTTGATGATGGGAATTGGGAGTGCAGAAGAGGTCAGGCCACCATTTGAATTTGTGCGCATACGTTTGTTGCCTTTAGAATCCTCCGAGCTTGAGTTGGGCTCCATGTCTGATGCTGGCTTGCTTTTGCGCTTACTGGCTGAAGATGGACTGGCTTTTATGTCTTCTGTGTTGCTGTTGGGTGGAGTTCTGCGCTCAGAGGAGTTTTGGCTTCCGCGCCGACCCTTGCTGTTGGAACTTGCTCTTGTCTTGCTGTTGTTGCTGCCCTTGTTATCAGACGAGTTGCTGTTCTCGTTGACTGGGGTGTTGCTATTGGGTCTCATTCTTTTACCACGGCCACGTCCATTTCTCATTTCTAGGTCACTTGTGGGAGATTCGCAAAACCTTAATAGAAAATAAGGAAGATTAATGTAATTTGTGTAAACGAGTTAGTCTGTAATATGTAAAGAACGTTTTTAGTTAAGTATCTAAACAGTGAAATAACTAACAGCAAGTGCAGCTTTGTTACAAATTTCACAAACTACTAACTACAAAGCCAATACAGAAGAACTAACATTTTAATATTTAATTCCTTTAGTACATCATCGTTAATGACATAAGGTCACTCGTTGATAATAAATGAATAGATCTGAATATTCAAATTATAAAACAATTAATTCTAGCCTTATCACCTGAGAGGCCTGGTGATGTTTCTTTTTAATTCTGTACCTCATGTCTAAGGGTTATGTTGAGATGCACCTGGTTTACTGCTATTCCAGAGGGAGTATGGGAAAGTGGTGTGGGAGGAAGGGAGGAATACTGAAAATCAGATACAAGAACTAAAAACATTTTACATACCTTGGAGGAGCCCAGTCATGACGGGTACAATCCAACAGTGTTCCGACATACGTTTTGTTCCGCCAAGTAACATTGACCACCAGCATACCTTTGAAAAAAAATAAAAACAAGAAAGACCCTTAATAATAATTTGGTATTATCTCTGTTTAGAGGCTCAATGACAAAGTTACACTATATAGTTATGACAACCTTTGCTGACTAGGAGCACATTAATGTGCCTGCACATCCATTTTATTCCTAGCAAAAGTCACAATTTCCATTTAAACAGTTAATATGGAGGTTCTCTAAGGCCAGCACTCTCAAAGAATTGCTGCTATTTTTACGGTGTACTTCATGATTGCACCAGCTAAAAGCTGTAAGAAGCAGAGAGTGTCGTTTCTGGGAGGAAAATTGTTTGATGGTGTCCTCCATCTGACTTTGCAGTGCTGTGAGCCGCCTCTGCAAATGGTTTTGCAATTGTGTGAAAACAGCTGAAGCAAATGAAAATGCTTGTGTCTGGCAGTGATTCATAGGCTTTGCTACAGAATCTTGGACAGGTAAGTGCTGGATGCTTCTAAGATTTTTCACTACCACAATAGCAAGCAAAATCCATATTACACTACAAATGTATGACCTTAACAGCTCAGGAGAGACTGCATAATGTTGTGTAACCTCGACATAGCTTTAGTCAGGGTAATAATTGATTTTCAGATAGCAATAAACAATTCTAATAAAAATAAATGTAAACAGTTTAAAAAAAAATTTTTTTTGGTAAAACATTGCGTTTTAATGTTTTTATTTACTGACAAAAAAGCCTTTGTCAGTTTTCCACTGAACCAAACATCACAGAGTGGGCATCTGAATGCGAGAGCTGAAATCCTGACTGTTCCTTTGAAAAATGTCAATGGAGGTCAGTTGAAGAGCACATTAGTGGGGCCCCTTCCTATTTCACTTGCAGTCATTAGTGGTCCTCTGGCCACCTGTCTGAACCCAGGCTAAATGAGGCTAAATGGCCAGCATTTCACCTCCATTGCCCTTCAGAAGTCAGAGTGGAACAAACAGAAGCTTAGCATGTGCACTGCTGCACTCTTACACCCCATTAAAACCAGCTACATTGGAGTATGACGCTACACTAAAGGGTTCCATCTTGCTCGGTTTTTAACACTTTTTAGCTTGACAGGCAGGGAAACCAGCTTGAACCAGTAAACACCATCTAAGGGCTTACACAAAATGTGATTTTCCATGTCAATGCACTACTTTTCCATTGATCCAGTGCATGATGGAATGCTCATGAGCACCACATTTTTATATGCCGCGTTAAGTTAAAACAACTTTAACTGTTAGGCCGCACTCACACTATGCTATCGGAACCATGCCAAGGCCCATTTCCTGGATTGTTTGAGAAGTGTGAGTGCTCTAAATCGGGCTCAGGCACGGTTCAGTTGGCCGGCCCTGACCCGGTTGGAAGAGGTGTGCCAGAGCATAGTTCACTTGGGCTCGTCTTCAAATTCGGGCTCATGCGCGCTTTGCACTCACACTACAACTGTATCGCGACTGAGCTCAAAGACGAGAGACGAAGACAAGTCGTGACCTTTAAGGGACTGTTTCATATGGATTTATTAATCATTTTTACTGTTCAATGAATGTAAACTGTTGTAGATTATTAAAGACGCAAACCTCTCACTGCACTACAGCTGCACCTTCAGCTAACCTCCTAATTCCTGCATCACGAGGACTTCATTAATTGTTTATAAGCGTCAAAGGTGGCTGATCTGTTTGGCGAAATATTTGACTATGTGTCACTGCATCCCAAAAGACTAAAACGATATAACTAAAGATATATAACTAAAGAAACAGCGCATCATCGATGACGTAAGCGTGCCTAGCCTCGAATGTAATGTGTAATGTGAGTGTAATGTGTGAGAAGGGACAAGCATGCTTTGGCCTGGTTTAAGGCAAATGTAACTGCAAGTACGGCCTCAAATGATCCGGGAAACAGGCCTGGGCACAGTTCGGATAGCATAGTGTTAGTGCGCCCTTAAACAGTGTAAATTCAAAAGCTGGGACCAATCAAACGAACTCAAAGGCAGGGCAAGTGTTGTCCAGATACCTTTGTGGACTACTCTTTGCTTTTTATTAAAATCATTCCTGCGCATTGCTTCTCATTATTTTACATGCAAAGGTGGGTTCTGTGTGAATGGCCCCTCAGGCTGGCTTGTATTTTTTAGCAAAAATAATGACATTTGCAAAAATAACAGGGTTCATAGTAGAAAATGTTTTTAGTCCAGCGATAAGTCCTTCCTCTCTTGATTTGACAGAAATTAAATCCAAAAAAAAAAAAAAAAACAACCCCAAAGAAGGGTTTCATGGATTCTTTAAAAGAAGAAGAGTCTGAAATCACTGAAACACTTCATTGACCTCAAGGTGGAATCCAGGACAAGCCAAGTCCACAAATGAATACAGAAACGGTAATGACGCAATCAGCTATGTTTTACTTAAACAGGTAATTCTGGCAATAAAATCACACATTGATCCAACAGCTTGTCGAAGTGGCCCTGGAAAGAGGGTTGAATCAGGATACTGGCATATGAGCCTTGCTGTCTGGCATGGTTGTGTTTGCTGGCACCGAGCCCTTCATAGTCTGTGGGTGAGGGCTTTCTGGGCTCTACTTCAAGAGCAATAAACTTTCAGAAGATTTAGGGCTGACATTTGGAGGCATCAGCATGCATGGCTTGTGAGAGTGGATGCCACACCAACACGACCCTGGTCCGCTTCCAGCGTCCTGCAGAGGGGATTTGTGTCAGAGTGATGCCTAGAAATATTGCTCCAATCTGCCTCTGACTGTTTCATCATGAACCGAGAGCTGTCTGCCCTTAACCTCCTGCCATTCTGGGATTCACGCATTGGGCTGAAACATGAGCAAGTCAATATGTCTGTCCGCAAATAAAAGGTTGCAGCACACGAGATAAGATTTCCACACTGGGCTTTGACTGAAATAATGCACGGCACTGTTTATTCGAGGAAGTCAGGAGAGGACATTGCGACTCAGCAACAACTTGATCTGCAGTAAGTCATGGAAGATGGATGATCGTTCTAAAGCCCAGCGAGCTTCCTAGGCAACATTTGTTGTTTTACTAGTTGTGGTCCTGACACAAATGCCACTCTAAATTATGCTTTCCTATGGGATACCTTATTTTTGGCTTAAATCTATGGTATGCATCCTTCGTGGATGTGACAAGTCATGCAATGAAGTGTTGGTAAGTCAATGTAATGAATGCCACAATGGCAGAGAGAATATTGAGGCAAAAGAATGTTGATTATAGATGTATTTTACTAGTTTTACTGTGTATGAAACATCCTGTCACAAAATGCGGTGAAAATCCTATACGACGGTAGTAGTTTGATTGTGGTGTTTACATGTCTGTACTGCACATTAATAATGCGACTAAAATCGGCATACTCCACATGTCTTAATTCGGTGTGTTTAGTTCGATTATGACTTTAGTCAGATTAAGGGAATCAAAAATTGCTGTTTACATTGTAGACTCATAATCAGAGTATTGCCTTAATCATATTAAAATCTGAATATTAGTGTTGGTTTTCACCTAAGGAAAGTCAAAACGGATCATTTATTACCCTCTCAAGAAGTTACATTATGATTGAACTAGTTCTACTTCTGCTGAACAAGATGACAACACATTATTACTTCTTTGGTGCAAGAAATATTTAGGTTTGCAGTACATTTCCTTCTCACTTATGACAGAATACTTGGTCTTTCTGGATTTGCTTAAATCTGCAGTAAGTACTTGTTCCTGTCACATATCATACATGCGCTCTTCAATAAACGGGCGGTAAGCAGGTTAATGTGTTTACATGCAGGATGAAATCAGTGTAAAGGGCAAAAATCTAACTGAGATGAATGACAATCCATTTATGCTTAAGACGTTTGAGACATTACGCTGATGAATGATAGCAGGTTAATGCGTTTGTATGACCAAGTGCAATGTCAGCCTATTAGTAATAATGGGATTAAGAATGTGCATGCAAAAGCACATATTATTGCTTGAGCAGTAAAATAAGGGACATTCTAGATGTAACGGTAGTCAACAAAATGACTCGAGTGCTCAAACCAGGTTGCTGGTGAAAACATTTACAAGATAAACAGACATGTATATTTTGTCAAATCTTAAATATGAGAGGGAAACTGGGAGGAAAAAAATGGGAAGATTTTCACATTTTCTAAGTTGAATAAATCAAGTCTGTATTAAAAGTATTTTTTTTTATTGAAACCAAAGCAAAATCACTAATACAGGTTTAAAAATGTAGAGTTAAAAATATAGCTGAATTTCATGCAGAGAAGCTACTTAGCCCTCTTGGTTAACCAGCATTATTTGAACTGACAGTAATCAACAAAAGGGGTAGAAATCTTCAGAAGCTTCACGTTTCGATATTACAATTAGAATCAATGCAATTCTAAAAATGTATATTATAAAATTATATAAAAAATTATATAGAAAATTCTATTTGAATTGCTTTTAGTTCGAAACCACGGAGATTTAAACATGGTACCAAACAATACTTCATTTATTGCAACACATTCATTCACAGCCTGTGTTTCAAGAATAGTTGTGAGTTGCATATGATTCTGCTTTGGTCAATGTCTATGCATAATGTTATGCATTCTGTAGTAATTCTAAAGCCTGATGCACAGTGGACAAGAAACGCTGCATCTATGGCCCCGTTAACAATGTGAGGTCTTGATGCCCAATTCCGATTTGTTGCCTATATTTGATGTTTTTGCCTGTCCATTTACACGTTCTTTTAATTGTGACCCATATCTGATTCATGTGCTTACACTTGCCATACAATTTACCACATCACGCATACGTAAAGGCAGATTCTAGCATCTAGCATGATGGAAGAAATTGTCTTCCTTTTAACTTGTGAAATATGCGAAGTTTGCCCAACTTTAAAATGATTTTGAGGAGGAGGAGGGAAAGCGTCGTCGCCTATTTTTTAAATATGGTGTCCTTCACTGACTCAACTCCCCACAGGGCAAGAAGGCAGGTAACTTCTGCCGTCGACCACTGACCACTTTCCTCTTCCATGTTTCCTCTGTTGTTGTTTACAGCGTCGGCTTGTCTACACACGCTCTTCCTTCTACGTCATTAAACCACAGAGATGTAAAGCATTGTCACAAGTTTAATGACGTATAAAACGGAATGCCTCGATAAATTTGACCTGCCTGTTTACATGATAGTCGCATTGTTGCATATCTAAGTTATCCACATATGAGGGAGGCCTGAAACCAATCTCTGAATATCCGAATGCATACGTTCTTTTCGTGTTTACACAGTCATAAAACAGATCCGATCTGTGTCACATATGAGCAAAAAAATCGGAATTGGGTCACATTTAACTGGCAGTGTAAACATGGCCTATGACAAATCGAGGTTTTACTTTGTGGCGCAGAAGGAATTTGAAAGCAGACACTGGTTGAGAAGCAGCACCATGCCAGTTCCTTAATATTTTTAAGTTTGTCCATCTTGGTCCAAAATAAGTGAATTCGGCAGCATACATACATGCACAGGTCAACGCTTAACACAATCTAATTTGAATACAGATTAATTTCTGAACTTTTGAGAAGCGATTCAGAATTGCTAAGAGAAACAATGCATCAATTAATTGATTTTTTTAATCACCCTAAATTAAAGGCCTGTAGGTCACGATATTGCAATGTCGGTACCAATCGGTACTGAAAAAAAAAAAAAACAACAACATTCAGATCCAGCTGAGAAGATCAGCTGGTCTGTCTGTAAGCTGATATACAAGTGATTTGTTGAAGAATTAACTGATCTTCGGAGCTTTAAAACACTCTAGTGCATGAACTCGAAGAACAATGGTTAAGTGCAGTGAACTGATGACCTTCAGGCCAATCACAGTCATTTCTGTTGAGCACGTGAACACACTGGCCAATCAGCATTGTTTAAAAACTCGCTCAACAGCGATTAAATGTTATGTAAATAATTTTTTTAAAATTTCTGTATGATTGGTACACAAATTCCAGTATCATGACAACACTAGCTCACAGTGTTTGGTTGTCTAAGACAAATTTGGGAAATCCTAAAACAAAACTATATTCCAAGGCTAAAATCTATGGTCTTTGATCGTTGGTTTGACATGTTCACCGAGCGCAGCTTAATGACCATTGCCATCAGATTTGTCCTACGATGAATTTCTGGCTGTGTCAGAAGATTTCTGACACTTTCCTGCAGTGTGACATCAGCTACAAAGATCCAAGAACCAATAGGAGCACAGAATCTGATGAAACAATCAGAGAGACAACTTCCAACCAGTGCGGGAAATGTCAAAAAACTTTTTGCCTAGTTTTACTGCTACTGATTTTTATGTTCGCTGTTAGGTATCATTTCGGATTGTGTGTCAATACATGCGCCATGGTGAATGACATCAAACTCCAGGTAAGTTTTCTTGCGTGTCCATGTTTTGCTGTGTCTTCATTGTCATTCAATCTGACATTATGACAACTGAAATCTTACAGTGTGACATGGGAATCATGTCTGTACAGTCTGATAGGCTACAATTGTTTAGGATTATTACAAATTACACAGTGTGAGTTGGGTTTAACAGAGATCTACTGCCTCTAGCAGGCCTTTCTGTACCTTTTAACAAACCTCCAAAGCCTTCATGATTGTGTGTCTGATTGGACTTTGATCTCAACCCTGCCGATCACCCCTGCGTTAAAGATTCAGAACCAAAATAAACATTGGCACACTGACAGTGTTAGGACATAGGAAGTCATCCTTATGAGAAGTGTGGGCGGACTGTCTGCTGTGTCTTTAAGAGAGTGCAGCACAGCAGAAAAACATCTCAAAGTGTTTGAGAGATGTGTTCCCTGCTACGGGATCTTGCTGCTCTACTCTCCTCCCACGCAAAGTGTCACCATGATACAGATCTGCCCAACACCACCATAAGAAAAAAAATAGCACATCAAAAAAGCAGAGATGTACACCAGTGGAACCAGCTCTCGCATCCCAAACAGAAAGAGGGAGCGTGTGTTTAACACCTGCACATCAATGGCTCCCTCTCTCAAGTGAAAGAGCAGATGATTGGAGGCTTGTGTTTGGGACTCGTCCTGCAACTAGCTGATGTTGTGGAAGCATGGCACCAGTTGGTCAGGGCTGTGAATGGCCTCACAAACGGTCTTGGTTTTCTCTCCCACTTGACCCTTCAACTGCGTTCTCTCTCTTCATGTCAGAAACACATACACACACATAAGAGTGGCCACAGAGGAACAGGGTGAATCAGACACAGTGTGCCCATGGCAAGAGGAATAGAAAACACTTAGACAGCCAATGCGCATTGAATGCTGATGAGGCAGCCCTTTATGCGGCGGCACTGGGAGGATGGCAGCAGGCAAAGAGTGGGCGGCACGCACTCCAATGCCTACCCATAGCCTAGATATGCTCTTATTTAGGGATTTGTACAAGATCTCTCCTTTTTATTCTTGACAATCAAGACTAGGGGAGCAACGGTTCTCTGTAAAAAACTCCAACCGTTCCTCCCTTTCCTCCCTGCCCTCCCTGCCCTGTGATCCAAAGTCCAGAATATGCATTATTAATATCAGTTTGATGAGAAAGTACAACTGCAAAGCAAAAAAGTTCTGCCTTTGTACACTTCCGATTACCTTTATCAAGCATTGCACACGCGAAGACCTAGTATGTAGATCTTTTGCTGACATCCTGCTTCCTCACGTATAGGTGTGTTGAGTTTTTGAGAGTTCAGCATGGCAAGTGGCCTTAATACCATAAAACTATGAGTAGTTTGAATCTTTGCACCTAGGACTGGCAGATAAATCGATTTTGATTGACTCCAATGTGTGAAGTTTACATCATTTTGTTTGAATGAAAATCGATTTTCTCTCTAACACACACGTGGCGCCCTCCTCTTGGTTCCTATAGTTTCCACCTGCATTTGCCATATAAACAACATGGCAGCGAGCAGGGAACTCTAGAAATGTTGCGCTCTATGAAATATTTGTGCTAGGAATATACAAATATTTGTGTAGTTGAAGCCCCGGTTAGATCGCACAAATTTGTCACGATGTCCTTGACGTAGGGTGTCGTGGGGATTCGTAAACAACAAATGGGCGTCGTGACGCAAGATTCAATAATTTCTTCTCGTGTAATGTGGCATAAGGTGCGTCCCAAATCGCATACTTATGCACTATTCTACGCCATTTTGTAGCATAAATAGTGTAAGTAGTGCGTTCACACTGAAAACTCTAAAAATAATAAGTGCACTTTAATTACCCGGATGATGCACTCATTCCACCGGTAAAATGAAGTGTGTAATGTTGGACACTTCACGCACTCAACGACAGCAGCTTCACGCACGTAATGGAAGGGGCGGAGCTATCGAGCGCACATGTTGGATAACTTTATTTATTTTGGATTGTGAAAGCAAAATTCTCCTACAAGAGTGATTATAGTGCCTCCCGAAGGTGAATGCGGTTATACTCATGCCAGGTATTATTTGGTATTTTGGCCATTTACTCCACTAATTTGGCAACCGTCAAACGTCATCAAGGAAACGGTTTGAACTTCTGCTTAGTAAAAATGCCATTAGTGTTCCATTTGGGACAACACTACATACATATACTAGTCTGTTGAGTGTGTAAGTGCATAAGTACATAGTGCATAAGTGCATATTGTAAAGTGTGTCATTTGGGACACAGCAATAGTTCACGACAACCGATGCCATGCCTGCAACGCCGCACGACACCATCTCAGAAAGTCTAGCATGTTTAATTTTTTTTCTCGCTCTGTGCATTAGGAGCACATAATTTCTTGGTTATAACAGTGGGTGCTGCCATCAGTGCGCCGGTCAGGTAATTAAAAATAGGCTGCATATTTACTTATGGGTGGGTCACGGGTGGATAAGATCAATCATTGTTTATGGACACTTTAACTACCTTTTCTAAAATATTAAGGAATTTTATCTGACAGACTGGCACACATACGCAGACATCTCCATTCTCACAACGAGTTTCTGAGTTCTCTCATCCTTCCAACTTTGTTTGTTGATCCCAGGTAATCTGAGAACATGTTCAGTGCCACGAATACATTGCAAAAGCATTTCCTGCTTATTTAAATTTGTTGCTAATAGTGAAAACAGTTTGATTTGGGCTTCTCCAAAACTGTCAGTATTTTACTTAAATTTTATTTAGGCTATTACTATTTTATTTTGCAAACCAACACAATCTCGCAACAATTCCTGTTTTGGTGCATATAGCGGACTTGTTTTGAAGCGCATCACCTCAAATGTTAATCGTTAGTCATTTTTATAGATACCTGACCAATAAAAGATACATTAAAATTAAAATTTAGAAAAATATATTTTTCTAAGAAAACTCAAGCGACAAATTATATTTTTGTTTGCTCCTCCACTACTCAACAATACAGGTGACTGATTTGTTTTGCTCTTAGAAAAATAACTATTTAATGAATGCTTCATTGTATCACAAAATCACAGTTATATAGTTACTAATTTTTAAATATGTCATTATTTTAAAGATTATGTTTTGAGCATCTGATTTTTCCTTGCTGCTGCTTTTATTTATATATATAGTGTTTAATAAGAAATCCATGTCAGGAAAATATACATATAGATTTCAAAGGAAATATCTTCATATTAAAAAGGAAAATAATGTAAACAGTGTAGTTAGTCGTCTGCAAGCATTAGTGTTTATTGAGATTGAAATAAGATAAAAATAAACTGAACTTGAGATAAGAAATATTGTTATAGCAACACTTGCGACTGCTTTGGGAAAAAAAAACACTCATCATAGACATCACAGGGTTACTGATCGTGAAGGAACGTGTAGTCTGGCACATTTGATATCAACAAGTCAAGATTTTATCAAGAAAAAAAAAAGTAATCTTACACAATGACTTTTGGAAACGTCAAAAAAAAATTGTGTGATCTGACAGGGGCTTTACTTTTACTATTATTGCATAAAATGATTTAAGTGATATTATTATTACAAAAGTACTGTATGCAATTATAAATAGATCTTGTTAAATGTGACAGCATTTTTTTAAATAAAGGGACTGAGCCAAAAAGAAAAAGAATGAATGAATGAATGACAAATTTTTTCTTTAGCAATTTTATATCCTATAATTAATTTTAATTAATATAAAGAATCAAAATCAGAAAGAGCTTTATTGCCAAGTATGTTCACACATACGAGGAGTTTGTTTTGGTGACAGAGCAAATATAGAAATTGACATATGTATGTACAGGTATATTACTATATACAACATTAAATGTGCAGCTGTTATGTGTAGATTGGCATGAATAGTGTGTTGTTAAATAAGTGTATGTGTGTGTAAAAAGTGTATAGCAAGTAGTGATGTTGATTCCACGATTATTTTCATCAAATGTTCATGAGATGGATTGCCTGAGGGAAGAAACTGTTATTGTGTCGGGCTGTTCTGGTGCGTAATGCTCTGTAGCGTTGACCAGAAGGTAAAAGTTCAAAGATGCTCAAAGCTTTGGCAGCCCTTCTGCTCGCTCTGGATAAGTACAGTTCTTGGAGAGTAGGGAGGGTTGTACCAATGATTCGTTCAGCAGTCCGAACTATTCGACGTTGTCTTCGAAGGTCTGATTTGGTAGCTGAGCTAAACCAGACAGTTATTGATGTGCAAATGACTGATTTGATTAAGGTTATTAATCAAATTGACTGATTAGGGTTATATAGGTTAATAACCTTCCACTTCAAGCAGTTTTTTTGTGGGTGGACACAAAAAACATTTAAATAATAAATTAATTTTTTGGTCCAAAAAATCTAGGATTTTTTAAAAAGGCCATGTTGCCCAGCTCTAGTTGCACCCCTGATCAAGACTAAGGCTAGTGGAGAGCAGAGCACAGCAATGCTTCTGCAGTAGGCTATGATTAGTTGAGAAAATAAATAAATAAATAAATAAACAAACTAGATGAAAATAAATAAATAAATGTAACCTAGAGAATCTGGACGAATCCAGTTAAAATACGTTAATTGGCAAGCATAAAGCACTGTGCGTGGTGGGTCTGAAATCATTAGGAAGCAGGTGTTTTCAACTACGATATATAGATAGATGTGCTTTATTGATCCCTGGGGGGATTCAGGAAGAGAGAATGTAAAACAGGACAGGAACAAACCGTTATTTTGATATGCGTGTACCATGAGGATTACTCTTTTAATCACTCTTGAAATCTAACCGAATGAGAAGGCTTTACAAGCTTGTTTATGTAAAGCTATTATTTGATGTTTTATACAGAAACAACTACCAATTAAATTTAAATGACTTCGAGAGATCTATACCTTTGCTTTTCCATTATTTCCAAAGGTGTTTATTCTAGTTTTTGTATACAGTTTATGTATAGGGGAAAGCTAACTCTAAGATGTCATCATAATTGATTTTTGCTCATGCCTGCTGTGTAAGTGGTACTGGAACGCGAGTCAGTTGAACATGGAAGCCATTTAGTGGATTTTATAGAAATATATATACATTGTGCAGTCAAAAACGCTTATTAGAAAGGAGGACAAAAAAAAAGGCATTTAAGCATCTATTTTTGTGAATGACACCTTGACTTATGAGTCAACAGCTTCTGTTTTTGCTACTCTTAATTGGCTTCTTCACGGCTCTCTTTTTAAAATGAACTGACAAGCTCATATGCATAAAAATAAATAATTAAAACCGCGCACAGAAAATAAGGTGTTACATGATTCTATAAATATCTGACCTAATGCAAACTGAACATAAGCAGTTTCATGATTAAAATGAATGTATTTTTAATAATGTTTTGATCTGAAGAAGTTGCATGCTTGTGTGCATACAAAATACCATTATCTTGCTTTTGTCTTTCTGCAGTGCTTATTTCCCCATGGCAATTTAGTAATCAGATTTTTTTTGTGTGTAAACTAGATATCTAAACTGCTAATTATTTTAAGTTAAGCCTGCAAAATAGCTGGCTAGCTAACAGAACACAAAAATCGTTATAGTTTTTCCATATTTTTTGCAACCAATCATTGAAAATTTTCCATTGTTCAAATTGTTGCAGAATTGATGTCATGTATTATTAATGGATAAGTCTGAAGCACACTTTCAATTAATTATGTCAGTTTATACAGGGCTAGTAGTGTACATAACTGTTACAGATGCACACTCGGGTATCGGTTTTATGCTTGGTATTGGCCGATACCTTGAGCTTAGATATCAGAATAGGTATTGGAACAACCCTACTTTTAAGTATGTTACCCCACAGTATGCTACTGCGACACAGCGCACCAGACAAATGATCTCAGTACGTAATAACCAGGTTCAATTGCTTACTGAATTGATTTGAAAGTATTTTTGTGTTGTGCTGAAACGTTTCCATTGTTCAAATTGTGGTAGAATTGATGTCATGTTTTATTAATAGATAATAGATGGATATTAATATTAATAGATAAGTCTGAAGCACAACATTTCTACAGATACACACTCAGGTATTGGTTCAGTACTCGGTATCAGCCAATACCTTGAGCTCAGGTATCGAAATCGTATCGGGAAGGAGAAAACGCCATCAGAAACACCCCTAGTTTTAAATACGTTTCCCCATAATATGCTACTGAGACATAGTGCACCAGATAAATGAAGGCAGTAGGTAATAACCAGTTATGATTTCTTACTGGTCTAATTTTTTCATGAACCAAATATTTGTGGTTTTGCTCTACAGTAAGCTCTGAGGAAGATTATTTCCCCATGGCAATTTACTAATCAGATTTTGTGTGTAAAATAGATATCTAAACTGCTTAATATTTTAAAAAGTAAATTATTTTAAGTCTGCAAAATAGTTGGAACATAACACAAAAGCCGTTATATATTTTCCATATTTTCTGTAACCAATCAATTAACAGTTTTTTTTCCATTGTTCAAATTCAGGGTATGAGTTATGTCATGTTTTATTAACGGACGAGTCTGAAACACACTGTAAATTAAATCTGTCAGTTTATACTGGGGCTAATAGTGTGCGTAACTGTTTCTGCAGATACACATTCAGGCATTGGTTCAGTACTCAGTATCGACCGATACCTTGAGCTCAGGGATTGGTATTGGGAAGGCAAAAAGGGTAATAGAACAACCCTAGTTTTAAGTATGCTTTGCCATAGTATGATACTACAACAGCACATCAGATAAATGATGTCAGTATGTATTAAAGAGCCCCTATTATACATTAAAAAGGGTCATAGTTTGGCTTTGGGGGTCTTCATCAACAGGCTGATCTGCATGCAAGTTCAAAAAACACATTCATTGTCTTATATTATGCATTAATTTTTACCTCATTATCCCAGCGACTGCCATTTGAATCGTTCAGCGATTCATTTGCTTCCAAACTACTCCTTAGCGCAATGCTAATCTGTGCTGATAGG
Organism: Danio albolineatus; assembly: GCA_903798035.1. Classification (NCBI taxonomy): domain Eukaryota; kingdom Metazoa; phylum Chordata; class Actinopteri; order Cypriniformes; family Danionidae; genus Danio; species Danio albolineatus. The sequence goes on along the minus strand of CAIGQQ010012353.1, from coordinate 273,031 downwards.
ACCGATGATGCAGTCTGTTGCGCTTGGTCGACAGCGCTTAGCGCGAGAGAATGCCCACCACGGCATAGTTAAATGCATGGGCATACTTGCCAACACAACCGTTGTTGCCGGGAGTAGCCCGTATTTCAGACCCATCTAACGGTACCCTCCCGATTGGTTATTTCTCCCGGAAAACCACGGGTTAATTCATGGTGGCAGGCCAGATCGGCCAGACAGCACAAGGCTGGAGCTATAATGCTGAGGCATTTTGCAAAAATAAACTTCAAACACCGACTCTTCACAGCTTTATCTTCAGGTAGGGAAAAGAGCACAACTTTTCCCTCACACTTCAGAGCACAGCGTCCACGCGACATGATTTAACCGCAATTCGCTACAGTATTTGTTGTCTTCCACTTTTTCTTCCTATCTGTGGGCGGGGCCAGGGGTTTAAATTTTCCCGGGTTTGCGCACGCAACTAGTGGGCGGGGCTTATGTTTCGTATTGACGTCAAGCCGAATCGGCTAAAGACTCGTTATATCAACGATTCATTTGAAGAAATATGAGTCGACTCTTTTATGGATAAACCAACAATTTTAAACACTGTACACTTTCAGATTTAAGCCTCAGCTGGATATTTCACTTCACTTAAGAGCTGTGTTAAACACCGCATGGAAGGTCATTTTCAAAAATCCATAATAGGGGCTCTTTAACTACAGATATACTAATAATCTACAGATACACACTCAGCCGATACCTTGAGCTCAGGTATCGTAATTGGTATCGGGAAGGAAAAAGGGTATTGGGAAAACCCTAGTTTCAGGTATACGTTGGCATAGTATGCTACTGTGGCATAGCACACCAGATAAATGACAGTATGTAATATTCAGTTATGATCTCTCTCTGAACCGAAGAAACAATCCATTTTGACACCCCTATTTGCTATTAAGGGTTTCACTTCATCAAAAGATCAAGCAAAACTTGGCTAATCAACACTTGATGTAGTCAGTTTTCTTACCGTCCTCAGTTTCTTGCCACACGATGCCCTCCAGATTGACGCTGGTGCCTGGCTCACAGGGTCCCAGGCACTCTGGTTCTGTGGACAGGGCCACATCAGAAGTATTGACCGCCACTGAGCGTGTGCGCACCATAAGCTGCTCACATGGAGATGCGATGTCACTGTTCCTCATAGAGGCGAGGAGGTGAAGCGGAGGAGGAGCTGGGGTGGAGACCGGAGACTCCATCTGAAACCACAAGAGAGACAAAACAAGGAAGATGAGTGCTGGTGCATTAAGACAGGAAATGAATGACACCTGGAGAAAAGCTGCACATGGCCTTGAGGCGGACTTGTATTATGAGGGCTGTAACAGAGAGAGGACCTGACCTGCACCCTGCTGGATGGCGGACCTCATTAAGAGCCATAGATGCTTTGAGCTACTTAAGGCTCACTCCAGGGGAAACAGGGCCCACACAGCATGCTCACTGACACCACATCATCATCATCATCTCACCAGCTGAACACAGGCTCCTTTATTTCATTAAAGGGCTGGAGCTGTGGGTTCAGGCAGTCTAACTAACCCTACCTGCAGTCTAGGACCAGGATGGACACCAGCCAGGTAAATGAGCAGCAGTGATGCAGTAATAATTAGATATGTGTGATCTTGACAGACCAAAAAAAAAAAAAAAAAGATTGTGAAAAAAAACAAAAAACATATAGTTTAGGCATGGGACAGAAACCGGTTTAAGGGTTTAACATGGTTTGGAAAAGTCAAGGCTTTAAAACCGCTAAAATTTTTCATTATATCGTTCCTATGGCACATGTAAAGCCTGGTTTATACTTCTGCATTGAGTGATTGCCGCGACCCACGGCGCATGCAATGCGTGTTGTTGTGCATTTATACTTCTGCACGCTCTTGTGTTGTTCTGCAATAACACTTCTGAAACGCTAGATGGCAGTGAGGTGTTTAAGTTCATGTGTGTCGTATATCTTCGCTGGTGTTTTGTTTTTTCTGAACACTATATTAATGTACAAGTGGCTTAAAATTGCTCATTGTGAGGCGGGGAACCGGCAGACAAGCAACAACTTTAATCATAAGGTAAACACAGAACAACAGTTTCTATCTAGGGCTCCTTCACGGAACTCCACACTTGTAAACACTCGCTCCATCAGGCTTGCGTGCCTCTCACCTCTGCCCACACTCGTCAGCTTGACCAAGCCGACCAATCACAGGGCTTGCGCTACGCGTCGTTTCGACATGTAGTTACATTTTTTGAGAGGTGTGCGTCAGTGTCGGCGACAGCCACAGCGACCATGTGCAGGCTGCGCCATGGCATACAGGTGTGCTTGACACAGAAGTATAAATCAGCCTTTAGTTTAAGTGTGTGTTTTTTACGACTATTTTATATAGCCCACAATTCAGGAAACATTTGAAAAACAACCATAATATGTAT
>CAIGQQ010012353.1:236420-250604 GCA_903798035.1 Danio albolineatus | reverse complement strand
TATATATAAATTGCGTGCTGACAAAGACAACCGCCTTTACAATTAAGAATACTTTCAAGTAATTTGAAAAATCTTATTAATTTTATAAATAAAAGAAAAAAGAAACACAAAAAAAGTTCAAAATTATGTTTCATTTTTGGAGTGTGTATTTTGCAGACTAGAGATGAACCAACCAACCAATAAAACACTTTTTCTTGTCTGAACTTTAATATTTTATATTGTACTGGTAGTGTGAGAGAAGAGAAAGCTTACACATAACTTTGTGAGGTAGGTTAAGTCTTCATTAGTCACTTCTGAATCATTTAGCGAGACGTAGGTTATCTGTTTGTTTCCACAGGGTATGATCTGGGAATGGTCTAGACTTTCTAGAGATCTTCAGAGAGATTTTCAGAGTAAAGTTTGTAGGCTGGGGCTACTCCTGGGGCTACTTTGTCTTCGGGCTACCAACATGCAAACCTTCCATGTGTTTTAAATAGTAAAAACAAAACTATCTTTAATAAAATTTTAGACAACAAAAATACACACTTCTCTTCTCAGTGCTCAGAATTCACTCTGCATGTCAGAGCTGTGGAAAGGAAGTTTCTCACTAGTTGCTTCACATGTTTCATTTTGTTAATGAACAAATCATGTTTGTAATGAATAAAGTTAATCAATGATCTATTAAGCCATTTATAAAGACCATCATTTAGTTCAGTCCTGAATAAATCAGCATTCAGAATGAATCGACTGAATTCCCATTACACACTGGCATGATCTGACAGGCACAAATGGCCACAATTTCAGTTACATTTCAAATATTTCAACCATTTAATATGTATAATGACTATTTGCAATCAAATAAAACAAACATAAATATGCATTAGAGAATTTCAGATGAAAGAGGATACATTTAAGTTTAGTATCCATTCAGGTACACCGTAAAAATACTGAATAACAATACTGATACTGAAATTTTAAAACGTCCATTTCCCGCTTTCATTTGAGCGCTGTTGATTGTTCTTAAACATCGCTGATTTGCCATTGTGTTCACAAGCTCAACAGAAATGACTGTGATTGGCCATAAAGGTCATCAGTTCACCGAACTCACCACTGTTTACTGAATGTAACCACAGATACATGGACACTGGAGGGTTTTAAAGCTGCGATTCACCAAAAGATCGCTTGTATGTCAGCTTTCAGACAAACCAGCTGATCAACGTGACCTTAAAATGGTCCAGTGCGACAATGACAAATCAGCGGTGTTTAAAGCTGCGTTCACACCAGTTGCAGAAGAAGCGCCAAGTGCAAGTGATTTACATGTTAAGTCAATGCAAAGACGCGAATAGACATCCTGTGATGTGATCCGTGCGAATGAGGCGGCACAAATGAAGCGATTCAAGCGAATAGCGTGGCGCGAGTTGAAAATCGGAACTTCAGTGGACATTCGCGCGCGTTAACCAATCAGAAGCTTGCTCTTGTGGGGGTGTGATTATGACGTAGCGCCTTTTGCAGGTGTTCCGGAGAAAAATCCTCCTGTCAACACCGACAACAGTTCATCAAACTGAGCTTGGCTCAGTCAGAAGCACCGCTGAAAGGTACTTTCAGGTTAAGTTTCTGGAGGAGTTTATGAGCTCACAGAGCTGAGTGCACCTCTGAGAGTATCTAGTGGACACAGACACGACTCCAAATGAATCAACAGCCTTCATAAAGCACATAAACACAGTTATTCTTTCTATAAAATCTATGTTAGCCATTTAGCAATGAAGCTGGAGTCACCAGGCCATAGACAGAAGCCCTGCCCATCACGAGAATCCGCGTCTGTTGTAAAGTGAATTTGATGTGCAAATGAAGCGAATTTGACGTGCAAATGAAGCAAGTAAACTCAAAATGTTCACACGTCTATTTACGCACGAACATTTATCCGCGCTTGCCACGTCTGGTGTGAACACAGCATCATAACGTGCTCAACAGCGCTCAAATATTCTCGGGAAATGGACCTTTTAAAATGACAGTACCAATTGGTCATGAATTCCAGCATCTTGACAACCCTGGTCGAAACCTGATTGAAATAAGCTAAAACAGCATAAAAGTATTTGTTGTCTTGACTTTTTGCCACTGCATTTATTACCGTGTAGCACTTATAAGTGCAGTCTTGCTTTGTTTACAGTGCTAATCAAGGAAATGCTATATTGTTTTGTTCCCTTTGCTAGGGCCTTTTAATGGAAAATGTAATTCTCATTTTCATTCATCCAGTATTTGTTTAAACAGTCATGATTTATGCAGTGCCATTTCAAAAAGCTAAAGTGAGACCACTGTGTTCTTTCTTCAGCTTTTTTTGTTTGTTTTAATTATGCAAATAAATTTAAATCAATAACTGTCCGTGATAATGAATGTAATGCCTTTGTTTGAATCATGATTAAAGTGTAGCATTTGCCTCTAATTTGAAATAACCTCAAAGGATTCAGCCTATAATAGAGCCAAATACACATCTGGTTCATGTACTTTTAGTACGTTTCTCGCCTTGACAGCAATTGAAATCACCCCATTTGAAACCTGAATCAGAAAAATCAGTGAATCCCTAATTAAAACCAGCGAGCCCCAAATGGTACATCTACACACGTTACACCAAACAGCTTGCACACAAACCAAAAAATGTAGAAAGATGTCAAACGGCCTCTGGTGTGAAACTGCCCCGCACAAAGTAATCACACAAAAACATGAAGCACAGAGTCAGTTAAACCAAACCTCGGCTGAATTCAACTGCTCTGCTCTGATAGCAGCTGGACTGTGGCTCTGAGGCAGTAATCTGTCAGCTTTACTTAACTGCTTCTGCTCTTTCCAAGATAACAGATGACCTACGCTGATCAACAGAGCTTAGGCTTATTTCAAGCACCCAAAACAGTATGTTGTCCATCAGCACGCTTTCATATGTCCTTTTTGTTCTTGGAATTAGATGGCGAGGGGGAAACGGCTTTTACGTTGGAAGGCTGTTGGTTAAAAAGCAGATACAGTTGGACAGTTTGGAGGAAATGAGGGCAATGGCCAAATTGCTCAGGAAATTCTTCTTTTTTTGGCTAGGTAAAATTAAACAAAGATTGTATTCCCAGTGTTAACATATTTTTAAAGGATCACACCTCCATATAAAAATGAAAAAAAGAGGTCTAAAAGTGTTTTTTGCTATTAGAAATGACTACTTTCTTCAAAAGTCACAATGGATTAGAATTCATATTGGGTCAAAGGCCCTGTTTGCACCTGGTAAATAGGGTGTGAAATGTTTTGAGCTTGTCTGCTTTCATCACTTCAAGTCATATCACTTTCACCCGGACAGCTTCCATTATGTGGTCAAATGAGTTTAAAGAACCACAAATCTATCAAAGTGCTGACCAAATGCCTGAACATTACTGAATGTGTTGTTAAGGCACACTAGCCTCATGGGATTTAAACTATGCCATCTGACAAGTTTAGTTTGAAGGCAAAAAACAAAAACACATTAAAAGCACAATGTCCTCTTTTAAGTCCTGATTCTAGGACAAACCCACACCGTTTGGTGTAGTACACAAAAGCTGCTGCTCTTTGCTTTACTTTCTGTTGACCAATTTTCATATTCATGAGTAAACTTCATGAGTAAACTCTCGCACTTCATTTGTAACATTAAAAGGACTGACCATAAGAAAAGCCTATACATACACACTTCCACACACCTTCCCACTGAAATTAATCGAAAGTGGACAAAAAAAGACTGCACATTTAAAATGACACAAACCGAAACCAAAACTGGTAGAAGTGAGAATTTTCTTCCTTTCTTTTGTCCGTTCTTTCTTGAGATGCAAATTATGTTTCTATTATTTAGTTACTGATGACTGATTTGATCTGAATGATTTATTATAATCTTATGTTTATGTTTTGAAGTATTATTTGTTTACTAAATTGACGCGCATATAAAAACAATAGTGCAAAATGTATGTTTCTTACTGCAATGTTGAATTTTTTTTAATGCAAACCATAGATACATTTTTCATAAAGACTTTTTATAGCAGATAACTCACATTCAAGGCAGCATTATAATGAGAAATGTAATTCATTGTTAGTATTATTGTCATCATAGTCATCATTAATATTTTATAACCATTGGACATTCATTTTGGAATCACTGCGATAATGTCAATTAGTCATTACAAGAATTAGTATACGATATATTATTAGTATACAATATACAATTTTTGAAGTTGGAAGCACTGGCGCTACTAAGTAAAAACGTTAACTTCGAGCCCTATTCATGTTATTCAAAGCCGCTTAGACCTTTGTTCATCAAATGAAAAATGAAAGATAAAATCTGAGTGCTCCCTCATCCTCCATAGATGGATTTTCTGCATGATGCCGGCTTCCAATGCTCCAGTTTCTGTATGGCCCTTTCATGCAGGACAGTGAATGCATAGGTAAACGTTGTGGAATGCAGCTGAAAAAGTTTTTAATTGTTTTTAAATTTGTAATTGACGGCATGCTCCACTGCATGTGTGCTTTGGTTGGCAAAGCTACAAACAGCTAATCGAAATGAATAGGTTTCATATCAAGGTGCTTTCCGTGTTTGATGTGAAAGACACATTTGGTCTAGCACATTTCTGATGAACGTTGGGACACAAAAGCCAATTATCAATGTTTAAGAATCTACTGAACAGCACTCGAAAAGCAAGCAGGAAATGCTGTCCTCTCTCTTTTTTATAACCAAAGTCTGTATTTTAAGTTAGATAATGAGGTATTGTAAAGGTTTGAGCAATCAGCACTATCCCCAACAGCAGCTGTGTCAAAAGAGAAGTCCATGCAGCATGTGTTTATTTTATTGCTTAGTCTTGATTCATTCTTCTCTCTTCTTTATCCTGGCTGAAGCAGTCTATTAGTTATTTCAGTCTAAGAAAAATCAGCCTATGTTTTAAGTTAAAGAAAAGGTGAGACAGGGAGTTTTATGTTTATTTTAATAGTTTATTTTCCATTTCTTGTTTTTATGAAGGCTAAAATACAAATATAAAGAGCATTTATTCATTTGGACTGTTTTTATTTCAAAATTTTGATATTGTTTTGTTAAAGAAGGTTTCATAGACTTGGCCAATTAGTTTTTCAGACTTTGAACAGGCATTATGGACATTCTTTGGAGTATTTCTGATAACGCAGTGACTAAGATGAAGAAATACATTGTGATATACTTTGGCCTTATCATCCAGCCACAACATACAATTGATCATATTTTTGGTTTGCTCTCATTTTTTTTAATATGATTTATCTCAATTGTAAATACTGATGGAGATGATAGTGACTGATGACAGCGAAGTGGTGACTTTTAAGTGGTGTTATTTGACAAAATATTTGGGCTGCGAACTTTTAGGGGACTTCACGATTAGATCCAATTCCGATTCTGAAAGTCACGATCTGATTCCAAAATTATTTTAGACCTACATTTATTAGAGTGTGCAAATACATCATTCAAACTTTACATTTTATCTAGAATTTCAGTTTTTATGTGTTTGATATTGGAATTAATCTATGACAGTACTGAAATCTTAAAAATGAATCAGTTTATTAACAAAGTTCAGCATTATATTCAGGATGAAGAAGCTTCAAACAGCACTTATTAAAAAAAAATATTAAACTATAACAAAAAAAAAACATATTTGCAAATTATATTGGCGTTACGTTTAGTTTAAATCCACAGAGAACTAGTTTTAAAACAAAGCAGTACACAATGCTTCATTCATTGGCATCGTTGTGCAGTAGTTCACTTTCATTCAGTCTGCATTTGCAGAACACAATCGGCAAGCCTCCACTTATTTTGCTGTAATGGTGACATACGATTCTGTTGTAATCAGTGTTCATGCATCATGTTAATGCCACCCTGTCCAGTTTCTTTAGTGATTCTAAAGCCAGACGAAAAGCACAGCACTGTGATCTAATCTGAATACAGAATCAGGCCATGAACAAACACCACATTATAGTTTTTGTTAAAAGAACATGGTTAACTAAATGAATGGAAATGAATGAACCATTAGATTTTAGTCATGTGATTGTATATAAAATTTGTATTAACCAAGGTCGGAGACTATCACATGTGGATCAACTTACTTTTGTTTCAAAATCAAAAATAACTTTTACACTGATTAAATAAATGATTTGCAGTTTGGAGAATAAAGTGTCAGCCTTAAAGTATTTTTGGGGAATAACTATAATTGTTTTTATAATAAATCTTTGAAAATCCAAATCTGAATTTCATGTTTTAATGTAATTGAGCAATTCCAGCGTTATGGATGTGACATTTGCAGTAAAAACTCAAAACATAAACCCACAGATAAGGCATATGTTAACATTATATTGAAACATCTGTTTACATTTTCCAAAACAACTATACACAGAATTATGAGATCAAAAAAATATCAATCTAAAAACAATTTTTATACTTTAAATGAGGAAAATAAACATGCGTTATGGATGTGACGAAAAAAGCCTGCGAGTTTACAGTAAACAACATACTTTGTAGAAATTCTGTGGATTAAACTGCACAATCCAACAGAAATAATGATATTCAGAAGGATAAGTGTCGGCTCTCTATAGAACAAAAATGGTTGGTTTTATTTTAATTGACATTTTTGCATTTATGAAGAAAAAGTTATGTGAAATTATGGATGTGACACTTTTCTGTTATGGATGTGACGGATGTGAAATTTCCACTTGTGAAATTTTGATAAATCAAATATAATTGTTTGAAAACATTGACCGAGACATTTGAGTATTTGTACAGCACTGTAAAATACAAGGATACACAATAAAAATTAAAAGGGTTTCGCTATTTATGATGACAACTTAATTGTTTCATGGCAAGGTTGACATTTGCATAGAATTGCTCAATTATAACCTAAATATGCTATATGTGAAAGTATGAATCAGAAATTAGTGGTTTCTTGCCACTTTCTTGATAAAGAAATAACAGTTTTACTCAAAATAATTTAAAAGGATTCATAGCATTTTAGAACAAAACTTCTATATTTCTGTCACAATACATTTTTGTTTTACAATTTGGATCAATTTGGAGCATATAAGAAATAATAAAAGAATATTTGTTTTGTCTAAACTCATTTAGTTAATTGTGTTAATCATGAAAAAACAGGTATTGTGAGATCGGCTTTGTGAATCATCTCAAATCATAAGTTGGGTGAATTGTTACAACCCTATTGACCGTAATAGTAATTCCATAAAATTCAAATTTAAGATTCAACGTTCATGCAACAAGCAGCAATGCCATATATTCTAATGCCCTAAAATGATCTGAATAAAATGAATCCAATCCCAAAAATAAAACACGACGATTGCTACCAACAGCAACAGTGAGCATTCGCTTGCGGTGCACCTTCTGCTTTAAAAATGTGGTTAGTTAGTGGACTGGCTTCTGCACAGCAGGTGTTTTGAGTGCTGTTCTCTCAACATGGCTGGGTCGTGTCTTACCATCCCCCACCCTGCCTCATTTGGCCTCCTCCATGCAGCTGGTTAGCTTGGGCTCATGCCCAGTATTGTTTACGGGCCTGTGGGAGGCTGGAGGGGAAGAGGGAAGGCCCCTGAGCTGAGCGAGAGTGGCGACCTGCATTCCTCATAGCTGCTGCTGTTGCTGGAGAAAATGGATGCCTAAGAGAGGAACGCCAGCAATGAAGAAACCGGTTTCTCATAAGCACAGTAAATAATTTTGAACCAATCTTCAAAAATATGCCTTTGAAATAACATTATGATTGAGTTCTGTTTAACACACTAGCAAGATAAAGCATTACGATGATTATTTTTTGGAAAAAAAAGGAACATGATTATGGATAAGAGGGATGAATTCACGACAAGTTGCTGCCATAATAGTTATTTGTACTGCTTTAAGAGGATACAATTCACTGTCTACCGTCCCATTGATGTATATTTTCAAATGCATGATATTTGGCATTGTTTACACTTGTTATTAAGATGTGTTGTCAATCCGATCACAAGTGGACGGCACTAAATATTTGTGTTAATAGGTTCTTAAAGGATTGAACCTGTCTACTTTCAGGGGCTGTCAAACACATTCGACCAAAGTGCTTTAATAGTCTTAACACACATGCATTCAAACAGCCATAAAATAAAACACCTATTCTCTGCCAAGTGATCCAAGATGTTATTATAATGAATGTCGAGATAAAGAGCATCAAAAAAAAGGTCATCATATGGTAACCAAACAGACAAATAAAAGAATGCTTTTGTTATGTGTCATCAGTCAGCCATGTTGGAGAGAAAAATGTAAACAAAACCATTAAAGCTAAGCTTGAACATTTTGCTGATTACTGCTTCTCAAAATGACCAGTTATTGTCATATATTGGTCTTTAATGAGAAGTAAGACTGTAAACAAAATCTACAATACTAAAGACTGACTAAAGTTATAACAAACCAAATTAACACACATATTTCAATAAACAAGTGATGATATCATTCAGGGGTGTAAAATGATAAGCAGCAGCTTCTAGTTCACCCAGATATATGGAGACAAAGCAGTCAAAATATTGTTAACAGTACTGTTTTTCCTGAAGCTTATTGGTGGTCTGGTACTGACCCAATTACGTACAACTTTTTTAAAAAAAATACCGGTTCTATGTACCCATCCTTAAATATGGCAGACATCATGCATCACTACAGATTTAAGATCAGAGCTTTTAATTATTTGCTTGTTTTCCTGCTCAATTGTAAGTAGCATAACATGGTTTCATTCACTTAATAGTACATAGTACCCATGAATGGTCCTACCAAATTGACATAAAATGCGATGAAATATGAGGGAAAGATCAAGTCAAAATCAGAAAAAAGTGGTCATGAGGGATGTATCTGAAGATGCTAACAAGCTAGAAACAAAGCATTTGCTTAAAACCTAAAACCACAGCTGCCTAACTCACTGCATAATTAAATGTGCACCTCAACTCTCCTGTCCCAACCAAAACTGTTTGTCTTGAACTCCACAGGGTGAATATATATATGGCTGGGCTTTTCCAGTGCCAAACATTGGTTTGAATTGTGCTAATCTCGAAAATCTTGTGCTGTGGACAATGTGAAACCTGTATTATTCTCCAATGAGTCCACCTTCACTGTCTCTCCCACATCTGGGAGAGTTACGGTGTGGAGAAGCCCCAAAGAAGCATACCACCCAGACTGTAGCATGCCCAGAGTAAATAAGTAATGGTGTGGGCTACAATATTAGGGCATTACCTAGGCCCTATACTTGTGCTAGATGGGCAAATCACTACCAAGAACTACTGAACCATTCTGGAAGACCATGTCCAGACAATGGTTCAAACATTGTATCCTAAAGATGGTGCTGTGTATCAGTATGATAATGCACTAACAGACACAGCAAGACTAGTGTCAGAGTGGTTTGATTTTTTTCCCACTGCTATCAACCACATACAGAATAACTAAAATAATAGTAGGGAAAATGTCTACATACTCAGGAATTTGCAGAGCTTCATTAGGTCATGCTGCTTCTAAGGCTGTTATACATTTCATATATTTTCCGCAGACCCATACTACTCTTCAGTAGAAGTACCAGCTTCTACATTAATTGACCCATATGAAATATGCATTAAGACATAAATAAATAATAATAAATAATAAAACGCAGCTACAAAGCCCCGAAGATCAGTTGCTGAAAGCACCGTGGCTCATGCTAGATGTTTGATGATGTGGTACCTTTCAGGTCTTTTAGAATAACTGACAGCACACACAGCTTTAATGATGAGCGATCTTGTCAGCTAGCGAACGTTTTCTGTGAACACAAATTCAGCTTGCTTGTTCGAGACACAGGAGATCCAGCTAATTTCATGTTGCTTTGAGTGCTGTCAAACCACATCTTGCTTTCTTTTCTTAAATGCAAAAAAGGGCTGGAAGAAGAAGAAGAAAAAGATCCAGATGTCAAGCCAAGAACTAATAATGTGTAACAGATCAGAGAGTGAGAGTGATAAAGAGTAAGAGAGACATGGGGGAGGGGGCAGAATAGCAAATTCTTTCCCCTCCTCCATAATACTACCTCCTGGTGTGACTAGTCATTCACTAACAACGGTATCTATTACAATAATAATCCACATTCTTGTCAAGGTCACCCTTTCTGGAAAAGGCTGGGCTGAGAGGAAATCCAGATAAGCAGCTCAGAAGCACAGCCTCGCTAGTACTCCGCTCCGTCATACACCTTTTCACAACAAATGCAAAAAGCGCAACACGACTCACTGCCGGCTGCCAGAATCAACATCCAACGCTCCAATAACATGAGCTAGAACTTTGGCCCACAATCTTGGAGAAAAACAAGTCTATTTATAAGACATTTTCCCAAATGTCCATTGTTATGATCCTTTATAGAGTTCAAGCGTAGCGGTGAAACACTTCTGTAACTGGTAGAAAATCCAAAGTTCACTTTTGTGCCCTAAATGTGATCAGACCGAACCATAAGTCATCAAGACTTGAAACTTTGTCAGATGGTAGTACCTACTCTGTTTGCCACGTCACCAAGTCTCACCTTGATCGCAAATTTTTTTTTTATAAAACCAATATAAACCAATCTGAACTAAAAGTAGTCAAATACTAATGTCTGAATTTCAGTAGTTACGCAAAAAACTTTTCCCCATTCAGGTTTGCAACAGAACAACCAAATGTCCAAAATGGCCATTGCTACTTTTACAATAACTCTTGAAGAGAATGAGATATCATCCCCAAACTTGGAAAGTGTATGTATGAGCATGATCTGACGTCATTATAAAAAGTAGCATGGTTTGACCCAAAGGCAACTTTCCACTCCGGAAGCCAATACGGAAGTAACTGAAACTGCAATTCATTGACTCGCCTCTGGGGGTTGGCTCCAGGAAGTCCAGATGTTCTCTGCCTGCAATGCTAAATTAAAACTTTTTTACAACCTGGTACAAAAAATGGTTTTGGTGCATATAGCTAATATTAGCCTTCATGACAACTGTGAGAGGGTGATTTTTTTTTTATAACTCATCTGTTTTGTTTTTATTAAGTTAAATTAGGTCTGCATGATTAAGGGCATGGCCACTTGAGTGACAGCTAGGTCTCGCTGGTCACCGTCATGTCATTCCAGCTGATTAGCGACTGAACTCGACATATTATTAACATATATTTTTGTTTTTTGTATCTTTACAGTCAGTTGACTTTTGGAATCATGTCCTACAATTATCAGATAATATGGCATTGATAATTGTGCTTACAAACAATTCACATGGCCTCCATTTCCCAGGTAAGTGAATTTATATACTTATCTACCATCTATGAATGTATTTGTTTTATTTAAGATAGTTTATCATTTATAATTTTCTTTAAATCTGTAATGCGCTCCAGAATCTGACAGATTGATTAGCAGTAGGCTATGAAACAGTCATTTGAAACGTTGTCATATAGTGTTATGCCTGGATTTCATAAAAAGTCTTAACACAGACTATATTTGAAGTATTTGGAAGTAATTAGTGTTCTCCTCCTGTAATTCTTATTTTCCTCCTGCCCCTTTAAGACAGGATTCCTTAGCAAACATTCTGAACTTTGGTAAATCTAGAGAGCATATACAACAAAGTTTTAAAGTAACTTCAAACTTTTAAAAGTTCTACAACTGCCAAAATGTTGGGAAAATGCTGTTTTTATGGTGACTGGCCATATTTATCTAGTTAAGAGATTTAATCAATGATAAATACAACATTTTTCCACAACATCTATTGACCTTAAACACTTAAAAACAGTAACTACTGATTTCAGCTATATTATTAATAATAATAATAATAATAATAATTATTATTTCACAAAATGTTGCAATAAAATTGTCTTTTTGCCATGCATAGCTTTGTCCCAGAAACTTTAAAGTCTGAAATGCCCTTGCAAAATATACCAATTGCACAGAATCACAATGATGTACAATATGTACACAGCACCTTATAACCTGTACATTTATAACAAATCTGTACATACATTTCAACATTTCAACATCCAGATCGCTGGACTGATTGCATCTCTGTTTAATGTCTAGCTTTTTTTATTTATTTATTTATTTATTTATTTTGTCTTGTCACTTGTCATTTTATGTACACTGGAAGCTTCTGTAACCAAAGAAAATTCCTTGTGTGTGGAGCACACTTGGCAATAAAACTGATGGCAATCAAAGTTAACAGTGAAAGAAATAACCATTGGCAATATACATTATAGACTATGTTATCCAGAACAATGCTAAAATCATTAACATCAGAATTTTTTCCACAGGAAACAACTTTAGCAATAGTTTTTTGTAGAGTTTGTGAACTTCAAGGCAAGTACATCAAGATTTTATAGCATGTACTCAAATTTTCTAAAAATGTTTAAGATGGGTGAAAATCCTAGCCATAAAATGAACAAAATAAAGTACTCTCCAAAATGTATAAAACTTAATTTTATAAACCATCACATGCACAAATGCCTTTAAAGCAATCCACCACTGAAATGTGGTCTGAATTTACGATTTTCAGAGAAAACGTCCATTTTATGTGCTCAGTTGTGTTGTGGTGAGCTTCAACTATGGCAAGTCAAAGCATGATTTAAGAATACTGGAATTTGATTGTTATAATAAGATGTTTACTCTTTGTGCCTTATAAACGTCTGGTGTACAACCGTACACAATGACAAAACCAAAACTATGTTTTATATACCCACTCACGAGACGAGTTGTTTTTCATGCTGCTAGATTTCCCTGGAGAACCGCAAGCCAACTATTTATGGAAGTAATGCATTCTGCTGCTTCCTCTAAACAGAGGAAAGACTCTATGTGGGTGGTACTCCGTCGAACAGATACAACATATATACAATTCTCTGAACTCGGAGCTGAACTTAGGTCCAGTGAACAAAACACGCTGGTTGGTGACTACAAAAGGTAAAACCACCCACTCAAGCACAGACCTTCATTTTGCTCAAAAAACATTATTAGACATGTCACGGGAAAACAGCCGGGGTTAAGAAGATTAGTGTTTTACTATACCACCTGTGTTGGGATTTTGTACACTAGGCCATGTTTATATCACATTCAAGTACTGGCATTTGTTGAAGAGAGACTTTACACGTGATAAATGATAGTAAAGCTGAAAATCTTTTCTTTGCTGGAATGCAGTTGTGAATGACAGTCTGTCCATATTTCACATTCTTGAAATAGTGTCACAACATTTAGGGTTGTCTGTCTGTTTAACACAATTTAGCACTAATGGAGTGAAGCCACAGAATGGAATGGAATATATTATTACCAGCATGTGTTTTCAAACTTTACTACTTTTAATGCGACTAGTACCAAATTTACACTTGAAAGGTGGCACAGAAGCACGTCTGACATGATGTTAAAGTGTCAGAGGTGGCGTGAATTCATTTACACAACTATTACAAGCTATATACAGTGATAAGGAGGGTCTGAGGAACCACAGTAAAATTATTGTTGGCAAAATGTATGCTAGTCTTAACTTGGCCATGTAAAGATTTCTCTGGCACTTTAAAATTCAATAACACAAAAACTCATCTAAAAACTATTAATTAAGTATAAAACTAAAATAAAAAAAGGTTAAACAGATTAAAACATAATTTTTATCATTATTAAATTAACATTATTAAATAAATAGCATGGAATGTAATACAATTACAAATTAATATAGAGGGACAGACCACCACATTAATAAAAAAGGAAATATTTTCCATGTTGATTAAAACATTAAAATTGAAACTCTAATAAGTGACTATCATTAGTAGGGCTCTAACTGTGACCAAAATGGTGACAAATGTGAATGATTTTTGATAGCGTGCAAAAGGTAAAAATTTCACACTCTGTGTCAGTGCGTAATGTTTAGTGGTCTTATTTATAAAACAACAAAGAAATTGTTAAGACTGAAGGTATGGCAGAATAAATGCACATTTTTATTAATTATAATGAATCATACTAATGATTTAAAGTGGTTGAACTAATGCCAAGTTTAGACTGCATGATTTTCAAAGTAGTCGTGTCACAGATGTTTTCATACTGCATGACTATCTGGGGTAGCGTTCTGTCGGTGATGTGTTAACACTGCAAGATGGATCAGCAACAGGAAGTTTCACACTGCATGACTTTAAAATAGGAAGAATCGACGACAACTACGCCAAAACTACATCTCACAACCAAA
>CAIGQQ010012353.1:192500-236410 GCA_903798035.1 Danio albolineatus | reverse complement strand
AGGAAGAATCGACGACAACTACGCCAAAACTACATCTCACAACCAAATATGTGTGAGAAGTGGCATGAAAACGACACGATGTCACGTAGCACATTTTTTGTTAGTAACTACATAATGAGAAAGAAACGTTTAGTGGGGTAGAAAATGTACTTATTTTGCTTACCCGGTTTTGAAGGGAATTAGCTATTTCTTTTTTTTTTTTTTTTTTTCAACCCGGGTGTGAAATTGCTCAGATACTTAATACTTAATATACTGTATAAAATATAATAAATGGCGCCACGGTGGCCTAGTGGATAGCACGTTTGCCTCACAGCAAGAAGGTCGCTGGTTCGAGCCTCGGCTGGGCCAGTTGGCATTTCTGTGTGGAGTTTGCATGTTCTCCCCGTGGTTGCGTGGGTTTCCTCCGGGTGCTCCGGTTTCCCCCACAGTCCAAAGACATGCGGTACAGGTGAATTGGGTAAGCTAAATTGTCCATAGTGTATGTGTGTGAATGAGAATATATGGATGTGTTTCCCAGAGATGGGTTGTGGCTGGAAGGGCATCCGCTGCGTAAAACATATGCTGGATAAGTTGGCGGTTCATTCCGCTGTGGCGACCCCGGATTAATAAAGGGACTAAGCCGAAAAGAAAATGAATGAATGAATGAAAATATAATAAAAATATATATATATATAAAAAAGTCCACTGAATCTTTCAAAATAATGTCTACTCTACTGAATTAGATATACTTTACAATGAACACTCTTTATATTTTGTTAAACCATAAATCGTTGTCACATGATCTACAATTTGTTATGCTTCCATGGCAATGAAAACAGTGCAAAGTTTCACTACGGGGGCATTCCCACAGGGATCACATCTCGCTACAAGATGTGTCAAAAAAGCACCAGCCATGAGTGGTGAAACTTTAGATTTCATTGAATAAAACTGTACCACACATTCTTGAGCGCTTGCAACTTACATTTAGAGACAGACAAACACAGCATTTTGGGTTAAGAGTGGTTATAAAAATACTGCCAAACCAAAGCCAAGATATACTTCAGGAAAAAAAAAAAACAATGTTGGTCTCCAAGCTATTCACTCTCAAAAACAGCTAGTAGACTAATATCTTTAACAGTGATCTATGCCACATTCATTGAAAGAGATCCAATATGGCTCCATTCAAACACAATGACTCAATGACACAATGACTATCAGGTCAACGGCCACACAAAAATCCCCTCACAAACGTTTCAGTTGGCGTATCAATGTCAAAAGATGTATATTAGTATAGCCTTGAAAGCCATATAGTGAAATATAGTTGTAAAAAAGAAAACGGGGAGGTGGTGGAGGGAAAACACTCCAGTGTCATGTAAAATATATTCAAGAGAATGAGAACGCCAGCAGTTGTACATAATTCACACAGCGAGCAAGATTTCAAACCACCAAAGAAGGCAGCTCCATCCTACTACTAAGGAATGTGAATCTTGTGTTTGGAGATTTTGAAGAATCCTAGCATTGAAGAGATGAAGTTTTAGTTCTACCTAGATTCTCTGAAGTACATTTTTACACTAAATGGCTACATTTACAGTGAGGGGAAAGTATAGTCAAACACGTCATGTTTGTTTTTCAGGGAAAAATATTCTAAAGCAGCTGTTGACATGGAATAAACCCAGATTTTTGCAAAACTCAAACAATACAAGCACAAAAATATAACAAAACAAAAATTATTATGTGTAATAACAATAGAATGACAAAAGGATGATGTACTGAACTACTGAAATGTATTTAATACATTTTTGGTGATGGCAGCTTAAAGACTCCTCTCGTATGGAGAATGAACTTAAGTCACATGAATTGCTCAGGTGTGATTTCTTTTCACAGACTTCAACAGAGTGTAAAAATCTTGATGGTTTTGTGGATCTCGTCTATAAAATCTAATCCTTCTTTTGTATTTTCTACTAGAATTAAGCCAGGTGATTGGCTGGGCCGTTCTACAGCTTGATTTTCTTTCTCTGAAAGCATCTGAGAGTTTCCATGGCTGTGTTTTGGATCATTGTCTTGCTGAAATGTCCACCCTGGTTTCATCTTTATCATCCTGATAATGTAGATGTTGGACTGAAGCAGATAATAATTATTTACAATGGCGAAGGGCAGAGGTTTGCTGAATATCTACTGAGATATTTCAGCTGCTGTCTGGGCTTTCGCTGCCTTTCTAGACCTTCCTTTCTTCATGTGTTCAATCCTTTCTTCCTGCTTAATTGGTAAACTAATTAATATTGTTTTCTTAGCATATATGAATTTCTTTGGTGGTTACCAACATCTGGTGAAAATTTCCAGTCATCGGCACCTTTAGAAATATGTTTTCTGAGAAAATGGTGATGTGTTCAATACTTTTTTCCCCCCACCGTACATGTCCAAATGCTTCTCAATACCTTAATTCAAATACCTTCTCAATTGAATACAAAATACTATAGTGTGGTGGTGTGTGGTTACAATCTGAAATTAAATTGACAAATAATTAAACCGCATCACACTTTAATTATTATATTTGATAAAGTATTATGTTTTACGTGAACTTGCATTGTATGTCACGACTGACTTTTCTTAAAATTCTTAAAGGGATGATTCATTTATTATACCATGCTTTAAAGTTTAAGTGAGCTTTTAAAGAATGCAGACGTGTCCCAAATGACGGACTAAAGTAGATCTGAAATATACTGTAGTGGACATCATTACTTTTTGAAAAGTATTTTATATTTTATTAATAGATATTTTATATTTCTACATTATTAGTCAAACATTTGTTCTAAATGACTGAAGTTCTAAACTGAGTACAGGTCCAACACAAAAAAAACAATAAATATCACTGAATGAAATGCAAAAGGTAAACATTGCACTCTTAAGATTGAACTTTCTAAAAATAATGTTATTAATTTCTTCATCTGTTATTCATCACCTTAACGGCATAATAATGTGCTTATATAAATTATGAAAAAGTATTACTGTAAACAATGTGTTTTGTGACACTACAAAATAAATTGAGCAAAATATGACATGATGTGCTTATATTTTGTTCATATAATAGATATTCATATGATCATATTGCACAGCCCTATGTGTGCGTTTAACGCTTGGTCAGTTTAAATGTCTAATACACAATCAGAGAACAGACATCAAGCATAGAAAGCACAGAAAGTCCACTGTCAGACATGTGTTAAACCTTACCTGAGGAAAATCCAGGACTACAATCAAGGCATTTGAGTGAGTTCAGAAATAGTGCTAACAGAATCAAACACGGTGGACTTTGTTGCTTTGTAATGTTAGAGATATTTTATCCATTTTCAAACAACATTACACAGCCAGGAAAGCTGTACACATAAAAAGCTATATGCAAGCTATTATTGTTAATACTATTCATTTATGCACAAAATGGAAACAAAAGGAAGTTAAATCAAACTATAATATAAAGCCGATACTGACAACCGATACAAAAACACTATTAAAAAACAACACGAAACATAGATTAGCATGTTTTGATGAAGATAAATGGCAAGCAATCATTAGGAATCTAGCTTTTATGCTCAAAACAATCTATTCATGTTGCCTGCCCTAATCAATAATGGCAGTTATTGGAATGAGCACAACAGTTGAGCTATAATAAAGCACCAGACACACATGCTTCAGATCAATATTCTTATCCGCATCATCTGCACTATCATCTGTTGGATTAAACTCTTTTAAATGGGGCATATATGGATGTAAAATTCAATACGAACAAGCGGATACATTTAAAGGGACAGTTCCCCCAAAAAGTACGCGTCTCTCCTATAATGTTTTTAAAATAACAAATACATGGAAGAGAACTGACATTCAGCTAACCGAGGTTTTTTTAGCAAACAAAAAACAAAACTATTGGTCAAATAGCATTTTCCTTAACAGAAACAAAATACTAAGTTTACAATAAATGGAAAAAAAAAACCTAACAACAGTAACTGAAAAACTTCATTGAAATAAAATAATAGTAAGCAAAAACAATTCAAAATTAATAAGCATTCGTTCTGTGGCAGAAAATCAGATTTATAGTGGCTTAAAAAACACCTGTAGATGGCGCCTTTAGAGACAAACAAGTCAGTCAAGAGCAAGATTATATACAAATAATAGACATCTTTTCTAAACAAAGCATGGATTCTGTCTTCATTCGCTAAAACAGTGTTTCTCAACTGGTGGGTCGCGACCCAAAAGTGGGTCGCGGGAACATTTTTTGTGGGCCGCGGAGTGTGTGGTCAAAAAATAAATAAAAATAATAATTTATTTTGCTTATAACGGACTTTTATTTTGAAATGCCCCCGCGACAACAGTTCAGTTTAGTTCAGTAACTGAACATTTCTCTACCCTAACCGCTGTTTACAGTATTTATCGTATTTACTTTGTAATTTTTCTATAATTTAATACATTTTGTTAAATGACAGCAATAAAATATTGTTTATTTGTAAGTCTTTGTGATTTTCTTATGATTTATCTGTCACTACTTGTGTATGTTAAACAAATTAATTATAATTTCTAAAATTATAGTTCCTAAAAAATTGGGTCACGGCTTGATGACCATGTAAAAATGTGGGTCCCTTGACCAAACCAGTTGAGAACCACTGCGCTAAAACACATAAATTAGCATGTTTAACTACACTCAGAAATTGTCGTTTGCTATTTGTTCAATGTACTTATAATCTAAAGTCAATTTACTTTCTAAAATGAGCTAAAACAATTCTTGATTTTTTTTGATAACTTAATCTTTTCACGTTCAATCCACTTGTATTAAAAAACTAAAAAGTTAACTTAATTATTCCATGTTGTCCCAACACGAATCAATTGTATGTAATCTAGCATTTTTAACAGTGTACAGATGTTTAATATGAAGAATTGTTCATAATATTTTCTTCATTACGTTTGTATGGTTTTGAATTCAGTGTCTGTATAAACAATTGTTGTATTTGAGTTTTGGACAAGACTTAATGTTAGCTGTGCAAACATTAAACTTTAAACCA
Organism: Danio albolineatus; assembly: GCA_903798035.1. Classification (NCBI taxonomy): domain Eukaryota; kingdom Metazoa; phylum Chordata; class Actinopteri; order Cypriniformes; family Danionidae; genus Danio; species Danio albolineatus. Next base: position 231,386 of record CAIGQQ010012353.1, on the reverse strand, counting down.
GAGTTATGTTTTCACTTCAGGAGGTTGGGGTAAACACTTTCACACAGTGCTATGTAGTTTTCTATTTTGTTTTCCCTCATTAATAAAAAACTCAACTTTAAAACTGCATGATGTGTTAATGTGTGTTATCTTTGAGTAATATTTAAATTGTTTTGATGATCTGAAACATTATATTGAGACAAATAGGGCTGGCCAATAATGATAAGCTCTGGATTTTTTACTCTGTACTGATCTTAGAGCCACTCACACAGCAGAAATGTACAACAATGGGAATCTAAAAGTGTCTTGATAGTAAGATTTACCAAATTTTTAGCTACCAAAAATGTATTGGTTGAAAATGTTATGCCAATTAATAGACCCTCAAAGTTTTGTGGCTTCAGTCATTGTTGGGGTACTCTTTTAAATCTGGAAGCATTAACAACTTATATATCGTTTTTGTTCAATATGGAAAATAATTCATTGAGCTTACTCAGCCCTAGTGACTAACATACAAAAACTAAGAAATCTGTTACTTTCACACCACTCACTGTAAAGAGCTGGGTTTCACACGATTCATTTATGTTGTCAAGTTAACTTAATTATTTTTACAAATTTAAGTGGATTATACATAAAACAATTAAGTTGTCCTCCAAAAAAAACAACAACTCAATAATTGTGTTGAACAAGCAACAAAAATCATTCTGAGTGCTTTAATTATATATGAACTAAATAGAAATGTGTTCACAAGATATAATAGAAGTATAATAAAACAAGTAACTCTTTAACTTCCACACCAAAAAAAAAAAAAAAAAAAAAAAGTTTGGTTTGGATTTCTTAACCCCTTATGTCACTAGTTAACACACTCAATGCATTTTGTTTCAACACATCCCATAATTTCTAAAATATTAGCCTCTACCAAAAGGTTTATGCATCGGTTTATGGTAAAAGTACCGGAATTAATACATATACAATAAAACAACCTGAAAATATAAAGTGTAAGAGCAATTTATTTGAAAAATAAAATTTTTAAATACCAAATCCCCTTTAAAAAATGTTTTATAAGTTCTTAATTTATAAACCTTTTCAATAAATAATAAATAAATAAATAAATAAATAAATAAATAAATAAATAGTTTTCAATTTATACACTTTTTTAAAATCTGCTATAAAATATTTCAGATTTAACATGCTTTGTTGTTGTTATTTTTTACAATAAAACCAAAATCAAGTGTAGAAGTGCAACAGGATTATGTTTGTTTGATTTTCTTTGTGAACCAATAATGCTGTGTGTGTAAACCATTATTTAAAACAGTCACTTTAAATTTCCTTAACAGACATTATTTAAAACAATAAAAACATGGTCAACCGTTTGGTAGAGCGGAAGTCAAAGGGTTAATGAAATAAATTGAAACTAAACTAAAATGTGCAGCGAATTTACTCAAAAAAAGACTTTTGCTGCTTGTTCAAACAACTGATTAAAAATAAGTTAAAACAACAATTCCTAAGGTTTACATTAGAAACAACTTAATTGTTTTATGTCTAAAAACAAATTTGTGAAAACATTTAAGTTAACTTAATTTGCTTTGGTATGACATGAAGGGATTGTGTGGAACCCAGCAATTTTGACAGTGTAAAATAGTACTGAAATAAAAACTCAAAACTATAATAACTTTTCTTCTAACTCGTTGTCAACTAAAGAACGTCCTAAATAAGGGTTAAATAAGATATAACATTAGGTTAAATAAGCTTAAACATAAATCCCGACACCACAAATGAAATCTGAGAAGGTCGCAGTTGGAGACACAATTAAAGCTGAAAACACTGCAGACGTCCGCCTTTAAAGACCAAGGGGAAGGGCGAGTAATTCATTAATAACTTCTGCAGTAATCAGCGTAACCTTCTGCTGAGTACAGAAAGGCGCTCGACGTGAGGAAAAACAAACTGACTCTAGGCATATTAAAACATCATCTGTCAGCTGCAGTCAGGTACAACACTCAGTGACTAAACAGTTGAGCATGATTTACACGCAAAATATTCTTATCAGCGCATATGCATCACTGCAGCCTGGATGCAGATTGACGCGGCCGATAAAACGGCAGAAAACTGGTTCTGGCCAGACGCTGTAAACATAATGGGCATGTCCTCTAATTTCACCTCATTTGATTGGATATTTATTGACTCTTATGATGAAGCCAAGCTCAAGAGTGTTGGAGGAAAGCCCATAAACTGTTTGCAGCCTGAATGTTCCTGAAGCTTTAGAGGTGAGAATAAAATAAACAACACTAATACAAACACATACAATGAATATGAAATGGATCAGTGGTTAGCACTGTCGCCTCGCAGCAAGAAGGTCGCTAGTTCGACTCCCGGCTGTGACAGTTGGCAGTTCTGTGAGGAGTTTGCATGTTCTTCCCATGTTCACGTGGATTTCCTCTGGGTGCTCCGGTTTTCCCCACAGTCCAAAGACATGTGGTATAAGTTAATAAATATCCTAAAAATACCTATTGTATCGTCTGTGATAATATACAATAAATAATATATGAAATATATATGAACACAGACTCTAACAGTCTCCGATATGTTACAAATTATAGATGCTAAAGAACTACATACACACATTTAGTCCTTATTTGGGTTTAAAAAAACATGCAACATATAGCCCACAACCAGTGCAAACATTTCATCTTTATCTTTAATCTTCACCAGAACATGTAATAAGTAATTCCGTCATTTCTGAGTTCAGAATAGTCCAAAAGGTGACGATAATAGTTAAACATGGCAATTTGATCATGTTTCAGGTTGCTGAAAGAATCATTTGCTCCTTTGTTTTTCCGCACTTCACTCTTTCTGAAAGGATCGGGTGTCAGAAGCACTTCAATAATCACATGCAGGTTATTATCATCAGCTCAAGAAGTTTGTTATTTCAAATATGGACATGCACACGAGCGATTGAGAAAGTGGAACAACCTCGCAAAACAAAAACAGGACACAGCAGATTTTGTTCTTCTTGGCTTTGTGGCTGTACATCAAGACAGTGCTAAGGTTTGTTTGAGCTCAGGTCGACCATGGCTCATTATTATATGTATATACCATGACGATGTAATGTCTCGGCTGTGTGGTGGTTTCTATGTTTTCATTCTCCTGCTTGTGTGGGCTAGTGAAATTTCTCTGTAAACCAATAGTGTTCAGCTGCATGTCTAGCTCTGCCTGTTGGTACCCTTTTGTTGTGCTAGGTACCCTTTCGAAAGGGTACCCAAAAAGTGGTACGGTTCGCTTTTTGGTACCTTTTGACAGTGGAAACGGACCATGTATTTTGATATTTTTTTGGAATCAGGCTCAGATAAATTCATACAAAGATTTGAATTTATCAAAATAAACGTGAGAAAACTAGTTTGGAATCAAAAATGTCAATGTAAAGCTGCACTGTGAAACCCTTTTATTTATTGCTTTTAAACAAAGCAACTTCTCCAAATGAATAGCTTAATCACTCCAAATTTAAAAATGGTTTATGTTATTTGATTTCTGTACTTCAATCAAAGTACATACACTCAAAATAAGTACCAATCTAACTGTTGACAGAGTGATAAAAAAAGTTTCAAGTAAATTAATTCAGGTTTTTAAAACAGACATGACCTATAAAGACATTTAATTTTTATTGCTGTTAACCACCAAAAATGTTATTAGCATTCAAATATTTGAGCATAAACAAAGCAGCGATTATGGCCCGTTTCCACTGAGTGGTACGGTACGGTATGGTACGGTTCGGTACGCTTTTAAGGCCGTTTCCACTGTCTAAAAGCGTACCGAACTGAACCGTACCGTACCCCTTTTTGGTCACCCTTTCGAAAGGGTACCAAACCCAGAAAGGGTCCCGTAAGGTGGAGCTAGACGCGCAGCTGAACGCCATTGGCTTACAGAGATACGTCATTTGCTCATGCAACAAGCAGAATGAAAACAAAGCACCCGCCATGTTTAAAACACAGCCGAGAGGCAATGCTCCGAAATAATATCAGCATATAATAACGAGCCATGGTCGACCCGAGCTTAAACAAACCTTGTCGTCTTCTTGAACGGCCACCATGCCGAGAGAAGAGCAGATTCTTATGGGTTACGAGCCCATAAGCGCGAGCGTTAGGTTTCGCTTCTCTCTTGTGCCCGCGTCCGCGTCAATGTTTGAAATAACAAAGATCTTAACCTGGACTATTATAAACTCGGAATGACGGAGTTACTCTCTAACGAGAGAATAATGACGGAGAGGCTGCATGTACTGGTGAAGATTAAAGACACAGATGAGAGGTTTGCACAGACGGGGCTCTATTTCGTATTGTTTTTGAACCTAAATAAGGCATACATGTCTGCTGTGTGTAGTTTTTCTGTAATTTGGTAACATCGGAGACTGTGTGGGGCTGTGTGTTCATATATGCTGCATTTATTTATTTATTTGATATAATCGCGGACCGTAGGCTATTTCGCATCATTGATCTGCAGTTATAATCAGATCATGTTCAGTCATAATGAACGTTTATACACCAGTGTTTTTGTGTATAATAAAGCATCTGTTTTGTGAGAAGTGTTTCCCGTATGATTTGTGAACGACCCATAAAGCTTTACTGTAGACTTTTCCTCGAGCGAAAATGACGTCGACAAACTTTCTGCCGTACACCACGCCCACCAAAAGAGTACCCTTTTGCAGTGGAAACGCAAGCCTGATCAAGGTGACCCGTACCGACCCGTACCGTACCGTACTGTACCACTCAGTGGAAACGGGCCATTAGTACCATTATTACAAAGTCACTTAACACTGAGAGATTCGCTCCTGCAAATATGTCTGATAATCTAATAATCCAAATCGTTTGCAAATATAGTGAAATTACAGCTGGCCTCTCTATTTCTTCTCTCTATTGACTTGATTTGTTTACTTGCTATGTCACCTCATCATGTCACACTCGCTCTCTGATTTCTTGCTAAATAACCATACTCAAAAAAGAGATTGTTCAAGCATAAACATTTACAAGGAGCTAAATGAACAATTCTAGAGTTTTTGAAGAGACAACTTAAAAACAACTTAAAAACGCACTAGTGTAAATGGGGCCTTAATTGTTTTATGTTCAATTCACTTAAATTTGTACAGCCTGCCCCTCTCTCTCCCTCTTTCTCTAACATTTATACATGTTAAATCAATGTTAAATTAAACAGATTTAAACTAAATCTTCAACCCTCATTTAGCATAATTATACTTTTCCAAGCTTTATGATTTGTTTGTAATTTCCGCATCCTCCAGTCTTCAGAGGATATTTACTACTGATCACACAACTGGGCTTTACTGACCTGCATGATAACCATAGCTTTGGATTAATCGGTCATGCAGCCTAGATTCTGTCTGGGTGTCATCCTTCAAAACTTGTAAAAGGTTTGTTTCATATGTATATTAATAAAAACAAAACAATGCACCTTTACAAAATAAAGGATACTGCCCTGTAGCCTACCAGCTCACAGAAACGCTAACATGCGATATCCAGGGCCAAAAAGAATCTGCTAACTTTTTTGCTATTTCTGCACAGAATTATGCAGAACTAGGCAATTAAACTGACAGGAACACTATTTGTGGTGGTAATTGTTCATTTCATAGCTTTCCTACTTTCTTATCTACAATTGGTTTCAGAGCGCCACATCAGCAGGACCACAATGTTTCAGTGCATATATGAGGAGAGTGCAACTGTGTAGCCTTCGCTTAATGCTTAATTAATTAAGCTTGTGCACTAAAGTTCATTCATTCATTTTCTTTTCGGCTTAGTCCTTTTATTAATCTGGGGTCGCCACAGTGGAATGAACCGCCAACTTATCCAGCACGTTTTACGCAGCAAATGCCCTTTTTGCTGCAAACTATCACTGGGAAACATCCATACACACTCATTCACACACATACACTACAGACAATTTATCTAACCCAATTCACCAATACCACGTGTTTGGACTTGTAGGGGGAAACTGGAACACCCAACGCGAACAAAGGGAGAACATGCAAACTCCACAGAGAAATGCCAACTGGCCCAGCCAATGCTCAAACCAGTGACATTCTTGCTGTGTGGTGATTGTGCTACTCACAGCGCCACAGTGACACCCCCCACTAATTAAGTATTAGGTTCCATTTCTTAGTATGGACTTGTTACTTGAAAGTATCAAATCTTTTAACAATAAAGCAAACATTTTCAGGCTCAGGGTTGAACACCTATATGTATAACACAAATAGTGAAGCATGTGAGCGCATGATTGTTGTTGTTTTGAAATTGTAAGCAGTGTGACCTATGAACTTTGTGTGAGTGCTGCAACCTATCTACAGTAGAGCTGCACAATTCTGTATTTTTCTTTTTTTTTTTGGCTTAAATTAAAGATCATGATTTTCTCACGATTCTGTAGATGTGAAATAAAGGTTAATAAGAGTAGGCTATTATTATTGTTATTCTCAAACATATGATAAAACAACACTAAAAATGTTTTATTCCTATGTATAGGTCTACTGTTGGATAAAATGCTAAATTTTGAATAGACTTTGAATGGTGGACTTGAACAGACTTTAAATTTGTCCTGGTCATTAATGCACAGTAAAGAAATGACATCAGAATACAACTATTCATAATTCTGATGCTGAACTATTATGTTTGAGACATATGCATGTCATTTGTCATTGACCATTTTTTTCTACTGGTAAAATCAGACATTTGTCATTATCAGATTCCCTCCTGCATTATATTTAACATTATATAGGCTAGCGTAGTTATACTGACACTGTTAAACATTTATTATCATGTACAACACTCTGTGTTCGCTATGAAAGAATAACATATTAAATGCTTGTCATAATCATAACTCTAAAATGTAATCATAACTCTAAAATGCTTTATGATCATGTGCGCTGTCGGATTCATTTTCATTGTGTGGTTCATACTTCCCGTGCGGCTCCCAAACAGTTGCTCTATGCCACAAACTGAATGTCATTTACATCTTTATTACCTGTTATTCACAGCCTATGCAAGTTATGTTCACTAAAGAAGATATCAACCACAGGCACGCACCCACCCTCTCTGTGGTAACAGCTCATGGTCAGCTCACGTCACGTGTGATTTCGCGGCCACGAATACATCATTACATGAAGACAGAATTTACATTTTTGGATGAATTATACCTTATAAATACAGTATTTGACTCCATCAACACCAATAGGAGGTGTTTACGTTGCTAAGCAATGCATGTAAAACAACGTGAAGACTTGTGCGCCTTTATGCTTCTCTCCTGAACTTGAAAATATGATTGGCAGTATCGTAGAAAAGCTGGATTAAGATCGTTCAGTGGTTCTCAAACTGTGGTACGTGTACCACTAGTGGTACACAAGCTTCCTTCTAGTGGTACACGGAGGAATTGTTGAATAATTGAAGCAAAAAAAAAATGAACACGCTTTGACGTGTACGATAACACCCATGTGATCAGTAAATTGATTTTAATAGGCTACACCTTTTATTTCAGTGGCTGACAATAATAAATATTTTTAATTAGAAAAATTAATCTCGTTTCAGTGCTGTAGCTGCTTAATTAGGCCTGCTATGCTACTGTACTTCAATATTGGTTATTATGATGGTACTTTGGGGGACAATTTTTTTCTGAGGTGGTACTTGGTGAAAAAAGCTTGAGAACTACTGGTCTAGGTAGTCGAATTGTGATAGCAATCTTTTTTCGATTAATCAAGCAAACTCTAATGTACAGTAAACTTTCTTTGGTTGAATCTTTTGACAAACTAGTAATTTTTGGGTTAGAACTGCGGGTTCCCCAGCAGTTTTGGTGGAGGATGCAGGCACTCGTTTAATGGTGACACCAATCAATCAACAAATAACAAAGCAGGCCCAACACTCTATATATTGATGGTGACTCCCCGATGCTCAGGAATTACCTATGACAAAATTGCCCAAATATATCAGTGAGAAAATGCAAGTTTTGAATTATATTTCTTTGCCCGACCGGAAGACACAATAGCCTTGGGACAATTTTGCGAACCCTCCAAATGATGTCAGAATTATCATTTTTGGGTAATTAAAAAGGTTCAATCTTTTTGAGATGCTCACAGAAATACGTTTTAACAGCAGACAGATTGTTTGGTAGAATTCTGTGGATGAGTTCTGCGCTCCCAGCAGAGGGAAGGGTGGCACCCTGAACTGTGGTCATGGCTGAGGCTGACACTGATTATGGGAACATGGGAGTATGGGAATATGAGCCTTTCATCTCACATATGCACTTTGCACCCCTGAAGCAGCAAAACATATTGCACAGCACGTTCCCTCAACGTAAACCATCCATACCATTACATGATGTAATGAGTAGCTGAGACTTACAGCGAAGGGGGAAAAAACACTACCCTTCAGCTACAAGGCAGCTTCAGTGTTTCTGAACGTGCTCAATTCATTCGGGAGATCCCCTGACGAGAGGGTGTGAAATAGTGAAATAAACAGAGGATGAATGTGAGAAGTGAAAAACATATTTGGAATTATTATAGTAAAAGCACACAATTCGTCGCACAGTGAAATCAAAGGTTTCCTTTTCAAACTGATGTACTGCAGCTTGCAAATCTTTGAAAACGGAAATCAATGAAGGGCCAAAATGTCAGCAATGGGCAAAATTTTTACATTGCTTTATGATTTTAGGGTTATATATAGTTTGTATTAGAGTCAAAGACCACGTTTAAATATATATATTTTTTAAATGACACCAAATAATTAGCGAGAGAAAATATGAGCCCAATAAAGGTTAAATGTTATTCAGCATTGCATTCTTTTCAGCTGTGCTTTGAAAGCCATTAATTTCCTTGTCCCATGGAAAGGCCAGTTTGCTGCGGCATTGACCAAACCTGCAAGAGCAGATGGTGTGAGCATTCGTGTTGTCACAATACTGAATTTCAGTACCAATCGGTGCTAATTTTAAAAACGTCCATTACCCGCTAACATTTATGCGCAACAGAAATGACTGTGATTGCCAGTGAAGGTCATCAGCTCACCGCATTATACCGCTGAGTGCAAATGCAGATACAGGGATATTGGAGCATTTTAATTCCACAAAGATCAGCTGGTCTGTCTATGAGCTGGCATTCGAGCGATCCGCTGAAGAATAGACTGATCTTGGCGGCTCTGAAGCGTTCCAGTGTCCTGGTGCCGAAATTCCAGTATCATGACAACACTAAATTATAGTCATTTAATTTACAATTTTGGACCAGAATTTGTATTTCTGTGCATCCCTAGAAGCTATATAATTTTGATATCAACACTGTGTGTTTGCATACGAGTAAAAACAAAAGCTTTCTGAGATTTGTTTCAAATTAAGAATGTCACAATTGAGCCAGTCAGAACAAATACACTTAAATACACTTATATTTCAGATTTAGATTTAACTACTACCAGAACTAGTCTGCACTGGCATATATCGCTACTGCACTGTGCATCCTGAGTTAATGCTGATTTATACTTCTGCGTCAAGTAATTGGCATGACCCGGTGACTGCCTTGTGCATAGCCATGCATTAATACTTGTGCGTGTTGTTTGTGGTGCTCTGCAATAACACTTCTGAAACGCGAACTGGCGGTAGGTTCCTCTGTGTCAAGTTTCTTTGCTGGTGTTTTGTTTTTTTCCAAATTGCTACAAGTAGCTAAAACTTGCTCATTCATTGGGCAGAAATGAAAGGGTTGGATGTCAACCAATTTGGCATCGTACGATGTCTAATGTGAAACATCACGATGGAAGATGACATCGTAGTCATAGGCAGCGGTGAATTAATTATTTAGGAATAATTAATGAATTCATAACGAATGAATTATTTGTAGCCTAACGTTTCAACTACCCGACCCACATCTTTGTTTTACCTATAACCAAATTATAAGTAAATGAAGTTCTAACAAATTACCACCTGCCAATCACTTTTTCCAGAGGACTCTGGCAAGAATAGGCAGCGTGATGTGTCGTTATAATGGCGTCAACAAACTTGGTTGGTGAAAAGGTGCACAACCAACAGGAACCAACCAACAGCATCTGAGGTTGCTATGAAAGTGAAAGATTGAAGCAGTGTACTGACGCTGTGACACGTTACCTGATAGAATCAAAAGGCAGAAGAGTCGTTAGATAGAGACGATATTAATAAAATATTGCGTTTATCAAATACAGTGAGACGTCATCTATTGGTACATCCATTATAAACTGTCCAACGTGCACTGCTCTCTGGAGCTTAGACAAGTGCTTGATTGCACGTGTGGCTGTGTCTGTGTGTGGTTACGTGATGTGCGTTTTCAGCAGATGGAGGGATGTTTAGAAATACTAGAAGAAACACCAGTGTGGACGTGGATCATTTTTGTTCTAAAATGCCATATCAAAATGAAGACGTATTAGTGTAATTGGGGCCCGTGTGTGCGTTTTTTATAAGCGCGTTTGCAACGGGGGTGGGGTATCGTGATGTCTATCAGCTATCGGTGACGGACGATGGCATCATCTATCAACCCAACCCTAGCGGACATGTAACAACTTTAATCATAACGTGAACTCAAAACAAAAGTTTCCATCTGGAGCTCCATCATGGGACTTGACACTTAAACACTCGCTCCAACTGCCCACGCTCGTCATCGCTACTATACCGACCAATCACAGAGCTTGCGCTACACATCGTTGCGATGTATAGTTACATTTTTTGAGAAGTGACCGTCAATGCCGGTGTTAACCATGGCAAGGGCTGTGCAACCCAGCGAAGGCTACTCTGGACTAGGCATGGGCCGGTATAATATTCTGACAGTATGATAACCTTGGATAAAAATATCACGGTTTCACGGTGTGATGGTATTGTGTTTACTGCTCTAAAATATATTCTTTTTAAATGTCTGGCTAAAAAAACAAAACCTTTTTCCCCTTTAAACACAATATATTTTATTTTGAGAAACATTTAAAATATTTTGGGGCAGTAAACATGTCATGCTAAATAATTCAAGTGAATCACTGACTTCTGCGGTCTTCATTTGTTTTAAAAACACAGATGTCTTTACAATTTACACCTAATCTTACAGATACCTTAGAAACGGTATAACAGAAAATTTCGCCGGTATGAAAACCTTGACTTTTCCAAACCGCGGTATACCTTGAAAACAGTTATCGGCCCATGTCTACTCTGGACCATACGCGTGCACTTGAAGCAGTAATATAAATCAGCCTTAAGAGTTCCTACTTGCGGACCTTTCCCAATACCATCCCCTTCTCTCTTCAACAATGCTTCCAGTCAACATACGGTTCTGTCATAATATGGCAAAAATACAAATCTTTAAAAAGAGACTAGTACCAGAAGAAACATTCAAATGCCAATATGCATATATTTGTAAATTCAGAACAAAAGCAGCACTAGACGCAGCGCGGATTGTCTCCCGCACAAAGCAATCCTAAATCATTCTGTCACTGAAATCTTCAACAATACCCTCTAATCTTCTTAAAAGGATCTTTCCAGTGACACTAACCTCATTAGAGCAAAAGTAACTCGACACACAATGCCAGTGCACAAAGATGTTAAACACACCACAAGACTAAGCAACCCTGAATGGCAGCTCTTTACACATTCTGCGGTAACAAGAAAGACATATGAATGAGATCTTGCGATTTTCTTGATCAAACAATAATGTTCCACTTTTCATAGCAGCCCAAAGGCTTGAAGTATTGTGCTTGTCAAAATGAAAGGACTGCCATTATAAAGAGATTCATGATGGTCCAATGCCACCCCCACAACAATGGGTTACATTATACAACAGCTGTTTTCGCTAAAAGAGAAGGCTAAATAATTCTTCGTTTCAGCAAAACAATGCACTGCACATGCTACAGATTATATAACGCTTTCTACAAAGATTACAACCAATCACTACATGTTACCACCCTCGTGTCTACCATGAGAGCTGTACAAACGATCAGATCACATGGACAAAATGAACTACACTGCATTCCAATTTATCCTCAACAATCATCCCAAGAAGTATTAGTGTATCTCAAACATAATACATTGTTTGTCAAAAGATTCAGGGATGATTAACTGTTTGCGAAGGATTTTTAAAAGTGTACTTCAGGGTAGTAATGGTCACAATCCTTTGTTCAACGAGTTTCTCTTTCAACTATTGTAACTGTGACAAATATTAATCTAGATGCAACAGAACGACAATATAGTAAAAACCATATTAGCTTTTGGATTATTTTTTTCTATTTATTAAACATTCATGCTGGATAGTTGATATGTAATTGTGAATACTCGTTTCTAACCAATTTCTTTAATATTCACACTGCATAAATTTGGTGATCCTTACATGCACTGACGCACCAAGTGGAAGGTCGGCCGTCGGCCTACATCAGACAATCATTGAGCATCTGTCAGCTTAGTTTTTGTGGCGTGTTCTGAACGGTCTGCCTTTTGGGCTGATCAAGCATACTGAATTAGATGCTGTCTCCGTCAATAAGAGAGAAAGAGAAAACTCTTATTGGCCTTTTAGTTTAGCGAATAAGTGCATAGGAATAGGCAAAGAATTGAAAATGATAATTAAAATCTCACCTGAGCAAATTTAATATGTGAATATACTCATAATGATACCAGTGGTTCAACAGTATTAGAGCGAGATATTGAGTTTGCCTTAATACCAGAGTATTGAAAACGTCTTGTCATTCAGTACCAAATTTCAATACATTGTTGTCACAATACGGTACCAATCAGTACTGAGATTTTAAAAACAACGGCCAAGTAACAGTGTTTAAGTACATGCTTAAAAGTGCACAAATGTTAGTGGGAAATTGATTGGTACCAAAATTCCTGTATTGTGACAACACTAATACACTAATACTCTTTTCAGTTGTATGGTCCACTTCTATTTAGTAGTAAGGTTAGGAACAGTATTGTACAGTAAGCATTTAAGTCTGTTTCAACCATCAATGGTACCACAATAGCGAACTATACTACACTACTTGACAAAAGTCTTGTCGCCTATTCAAGTTTTCGGAACAACAAACAGTAACTTGACTTCTAGTTCATTATATGGTATCAGAAGTGGCTTATATGAATGGCAAAAGCCTCTAGATTACGTTTTTATTTTCTCCAAAAAAATCAAATATGATCATGCCTTGATTTTTATTTATTTAATTAAGACAGGACTCCTAGAGTTTGCCAAAATTATTTGGATTCATCTTCAATGCCTCCTCCTCCATCTTACTCCAGACATGCTCAATAATGTTCATGTCTGGTGACTGGGCTGGTCAATCCAGGAGCACCTTGACCTTTGCTTTCAGGAACTTTGATGTGGAGATTGAAGTATGAGAAGGAGCGCTAACCTGCTGAAGAATTTGCCCTCTCCTGTGGTTTGTAATGTAATGGGCAGCACAAATGTCTTGATAGCACAGGCTGTTGATGTTGCCATCCACTCTACGGATCTCTTGCATGCCCTCATACTGAATATAACCCCAAACCATAACTTTTCCTTCACAAAACTTGTTTTTTGAGAATCTTTGGTCCATGTGAGCTCCAATAGGTCCTCTGCAGTATTGGTGATGATTGGGATGCAGTTCAACAGACAATTCATCTGAAAAAAAAATCTACCTTCTGCCACTTTTCCAAATGATCAACTAGAAGTCAAGTTAATATTTCTGGCTCTTACAACTGGGATTGACAACAGGACTTTTGGACAACAGGAAGTGTATATCGCTTTTTGGCACAAGAGTGTGGTAATGGGTGAAGCTAGACTCGGTTGTGAATACTATTGCTTTGCAGAGAATCATTGCCAAATGTGTACAACAAAACAAGGGAACGACAACACAGGAAGCACCATTTTTTAAATACACAGCAAGCCACGGCACCGTAACAACACAATATGGCACAAAGCAATGAACCATGCTCTAACAAGCTAGGTTTAGAAATTTAAGGGGTCATACAACATTTTCAGCCAAATACTGGTAACTTATTTTTTGTTCTGCCTGTTTACACAACAACAATGTTTTATTGGGACTGAAAACAATATAATCTAAAAAAAGTGAAATTTTTTGGGGAAAGGCGGCATTTTTGGGTCCATGTAATCACCCAGCTACCTTGTTTTCATCTAAACAAAGCCCAACGTTTTGAATATACAGTTTAGCTCACTTTTCGAACAAACAAATACTATCCTTACACGTTTCAGCCGTTATAGTATCATTTCAAATGGTGTTAGCATGACCCATTTAATACCTCGAACTGTTAGTAGTGCAAGTTTGTGGACTGTGAAGCAGCCCTGATTTCTTCGCCAGTCCTCTTTCGCCTCAGTGGAACTGTGGGAGCGCTGACAAGCTCCTTAGTGTGTAGGAAGTTAAAGACTTCATCCACTTACAATGCAACCCCCCTCCCCCTCTTTCATTTAGCCAGGTCATATGTTCCCCCTTCTCCTTCCTCTGGCCCTCGAGTGGCCTTTTTTTTTTCCACAGCAGATCCTCAGCAGAGCACCTTCCAACCCCTCGCGAAGCTACGAGCAGACTTCACCACTGGCATTTAACACATGATCTTTCCAACCTCCGTTTTAGAAGCACTGCGGCAACTTGAGGCATTCAACAGTTTTCTCTCATTTATTCATTCCTTCCCTCATTTGTCGGTCTCTGTTTGTTTATCCCCCTCTGTTCTGCCCTCTAGCTTTCTCTCTGCTCACATTGAGAGGTGAAATGAGGCATGCTGGAAATTTGCTGGCTGACAATGGAGGACAGCTGCTCTCACTGCTCAAGCCTTTCATGAGCTGAATTAGCAGTGTGAGCTCGCCGCACTCCCTTCCCCCACCCCTTACTGCTGGCTTTTACACCCATCTAGACATACTAGCAATCGCCATGTACAAAGCTGAAGGAAACGCAACATGCTTTGTTTCCCAACTCTACCGCTGGTTTAACTGTGGAATTTTGCCACCTTGATTTTTTTCAATTGAATCTCCTCATGTGTTGCATTTTGAGCCAAAACCAAACTAAAAAAAACAACCCATTTTTTTAATGATAACGACTGTCATGCACATGTTGTCAGGGAAGCACAGTGGGATCTGCAGTAAATCTCAGCTGAAAGCCAGTGGGCGCTCTCACGGAAACCCGGGAAATGTCTAATTAACACATGACTGTGAAACTAATTAACACATGATTATAGAATAATCTGTCTGAAGGATTGATTTCAAACACTTGACTGAAGATATAAGGGGAGATTGGAGAAAACCCATGTTAGTATATGTGGAAACTAGAGCTGTAATTCATTGAGAAACTATGCAAACAGCTGTTATTGTCACATAATGATCATCTCGATGTCGTTATTGGTCCTAGCTTATTAGTGAACGATGACTGTGTAGTAAACTCTGCTCCATCTGAACGCACATGCTGGATGAATACTAGAACCAGCTTAACTGACAAAATACATATATAAATTGCTTTCATTCCATACTACCAAGGTTATTATAGTTAACAAAAATGAAAAAAAAAAAACTAAAACTAAAATTTTAAAACATAAAACAACAGTTTTTGTTAAATAGAACTAACTGAAAATGTATTGTGTACAAAACTAACTAAAACTAACTAAAATCACAACAACAACGTCCTTCGTTTCAGTTATTGTGAATGTATTTTATACATACTGTAAGCCTTTTAGAAGTAAATCTATTTACTTCATGCTGCCAGGTGTTTAACCCGTACAGTCGGTACCTCAGAGTCTGCAATCATGATGTCTATTGGCCAGATCAAGCCGGTTCTCCTCAAGACAGTCTTTGCTGTTGCTCCCGCGACAAAAACAATGAGTGGACATGACAGCAGCATGGTTACTAGGCCTGTCACAATATCTATTTTTTGTTGTACGATATATTACACAAAAATATATCACAATAAACAATATAATTGTCTTTTAAGACCCTTTTAAGCCGCTCATTAAATAATGCCAGAATGACGATGTAATCATCATATGCAAGTACACTCTTCCAAAGAACGCATCATATTTTAATTTAAAGAATATTTAATTTTAGTCATTTTAACAGTTTAATGATTAGGCATTGGAATCAGAATGTGAAAACGCATATCTTAAACAAATAAATAATAATAAACATTATCAAAAAAATGCAAGGTAAAAAGTAACAGGCTGCGATATCTGCTACCAGATCTATTTTCAGTTGTCAGGCATGAGAATATACTTTAGTAATTTATGGTAAATACTATAGTGTTTTTTTAACCATACTGACACTGACACCTCCAATAGAGGTTGTGCAATCAGCTAAAATGTTGCAAAAATAGGTTTTTACGTATGAGCGATATATATTGCATCACCAAAAATCATTGAGGTCATGTCCATGTATTGTGCGATAAGTCGATATATTGATTATTGTGACAAGCCTAATGGTTACAACATTAAATACGACCTGAGCTGAGACTTAAAAGTATTAATTTAACACTATTTCTGTATTAGTCCTTGTGAACGAATCATTCATTTTAACCGGATCTTCCGAGTGAACCGGTTGAACTCATTCACCAAATCGAACTGAATCATTTGAAACGATTCACGTCTCTAGTAACATTAAGCACTTATCCACAAACACCTTAATTTTTATTTACCTGATACCCTCTGACCCGAAATCAACTCGGTTACTCGGTTATTAGAACAGTACATTGAGATCAGATTTGAGAAGTGGTGAACCGATAAAACTATGCATGCGTGATTCAGTGAACCAAAAACAAACAGTACATGACAGCCTGTTGTCACTGAACTAAACTTGAACAGCTGCAGCGCGGGTAAACCGAGGGCTTAAAAGAGAGGAACTAGATAAAGGTGCACAACATTTGGGGCTAGTCCAATGTTGACCACGTTCAAATCTTGGCAGTTGTATTTACTATTTAAACGCAAACGAATGCAGACAAAGCCATAATCAGAATTAGTAAACATTTCTCTTTAAGCAATAAGTTTCCAAGACGAAGGCTTGTCCATGAGAAATAATCAGAACCAATAGTTAAATCATCTGTATTGACAGTAAATTTGGTAAAAAATGCATTTTTGGTTATTTTTCAATAAAATTAAGTTGCATTTACAAAACACCATATGTCTTGCCATAACATTACATTACATTTACAGCACCTTCATAATAAACTGATTCAACATGGTTAGAAATTGTGTTGAATTCTATTTACCAAAGATCCACCACCATCTTGTATCTGAGTAAAGCAACATTAATGCATCTAACATCTTACTTACATACTTGCTGACTCATAAATATGAGCTTCTCAGGAGAAGTTCAAAGTTTTACAAACAACATAGCTAGATAGAATTTAAACTTCAATGATTGCAATCGAAAACCCACAGCATTCAATACAATTTAGCGACTACAAGAAAAAGAAACAAAAGCTACTGCTCTCCGTATTGTTTTCTCCATTTGCCTTCAAATATATTAACAGCCTATATGCATGCCCCAATGGTCTTCCCTACAAAGAAATCAGAAAACTGGTTGAACACTGACAAAAGAGACAGTCAAGAGAAAATTATCTCATTATCAGAACTCATCACATTCACCAAGATCCAATCAACCAAACACATCTTAACACCAGGTGTAAACAGAAACTAAAATATACAAGATGTATCTCACTAAAACTTGCTTCAGTGAACTCAACTCCCACAAGATAAAATGAGAAAAATGCTCCATATTTGAAGAGTGTGAAGAATCCCTAGTATTTTTGTACACAATTAAACTCTACTTCAAGTTTTAAGTCATCTAACTGTATTATATCCACTTGACCCGAGGGGAACACAGTCATGTGAATTCAAACAATCACCAGGAAGCAAGATCTATTTTGTACTGATATCTTTCCAAGAAGATTGCGCACCATGGAAATCTGGGGGAAGCACAGGATTTGGCTTTGATTTAAAGCATTTGGGTCATCAATACAACATTTGCTCTTCGGCTATCTAAAATAATGTTTGCAGACTTAATCTGCCACAGACTTAACTTGTAACTGCACGCCATCGAAAAGACAAATAAATAGAGAGAGTGACTTTAAAAACACATTTGAAACTATTTCCAGAAGTTGGTGATATCCCTGGAACATCAGTGTTAGCAGATCCACGTAATGAGGCGCAACAGTAGCAAACATCACCCTGAAATTAATATGATAATCTGCATTTGTTCTTTTAGCGTGTATTTGCGAAAAGCTACGCCGTTACATTTCCTACAGACAAAAGGCCAATGTTGACAAACAAACACTGCTATCACTTATCTACTTAAGATCAGAAACTGGATTTAAAGCTTTAATTGGAATTTCCTTCCCAATTTTAATGATCCCCCGAAGCACAAAGCAGTTCTGTTCTGATTAAAAGCTTGCATACAAGCAGTTAAATGACCTTCTTCCACCCTTCCCCCAAAGCTAGTTCAGGCCTGTGGAGTTAGCGGGGTCTGAACTCTTTTTCCTACCCCCAACCACATCTTGGTCTCCAGGGATTAAGAGACATGGACAGTCGAACAGCCCTAAATCTCCCTCTATTCATAGGCTGTGATGGAAGCAATGATTAGTGAAATCATAGTAATCTAATAATCTTAGCATAATTCAGTTAATATTGCTTAAAGGTGCTGTATGCGAGTTATTGATTCTTCTAAAGCATAAAATTACCATAATATGCTAGCAGATGTTTAGGAAACATTTGAACATATCTGTTTATTTGAAAGATTATGCTAACGTTAGTTATTCTTCTTTGAAATTGTGCGTTCTGTGTTGGAATGTCTGTCTTTGTGTTGGTATGTCTAACTCCGCCTACTGCCAGTTTCCCCAATTATATTTTGGCACCCCATGTTGCCTTGATGGAAAACCCAGCGCATTTCATTTCAGTCTTGAAGGCTGCCTCAATGTATGTAGGTTAGACTTGGGACGATAACCGTTTTCAAGGTATACCACGGTATGTAAAAGTCAAGGTTTTCATAATCGTCCAAATTTTCTGCTATACCGTCCCTAAGGTATGTGTAAGATTTTTTATTTACATTTTTTTGTTGTTTTTTAGGTGTAAATAGTGAAGACATCTGTGTTTTTGAAACAAATGAAGACCGCTGAAGTCAATGATTCACTTGAATTATTTAGCCTGACATGTTTACTGCCCCAAAATATTTTAAATGTTTCTCAAAATAAAATGTATTGTGTTCATGGGGGTAAAAAGCTTTTGTTTTTTACCCAGACATTTTAAAATAATATATTTCAGAGCAGTAAACACAATACTGTCATATCGTGAAACCGTGATATTTTTATCCAAGGTTATCATACCGTCAGAATCTTACACCGGCCCATGCCTAATGTAGGTACGGCTCAAAATGCGAACTCTGAAAGACAGTAGCAGCCTCCGAAATGACGCTGAATCAGAGATATAAAAATCCACATTTTTTTTTTTAATTAGCAAATTCTGTCATACTTTGAGAGTTGTGCAAACTCGATTTTGACTTACATGTTTGTTCCAACCTCTTCCACACATCCAATCTTCCCTCTACTATCCGATCAATAGAAGTGGCAATCAAAAAAAGCACACACAAGGCCAAAGACAGGATGCAAAGAAAACATTACCGCAGAGGAAACAGCTCACTTGCATTCAGATGTTTAGGTCGTTAATATTGAGCCACGTTATCAATACTCCAATAACGCAATTTACATTAGCTGCTAAATGGTTTAAATACACCATCCATGCTTACCTTTTCATTTTTCACCTTCTTCAAAGCTCTGCATTCCCCGTCAAGCTCCTCCGGCTCCGATTTAATAGACGGAGAGACAATTCCAACAGTTTCCAGAGTGTTATTCCCAAGTTGCTCTGTCACAGCCATGTCTGCGTTCTGTGTATTGTCAAAGGCTGTGTTGCGTGTGCTTCCAAATGCTTGAGCACTTGTCACTATATCCTTTTCAATTGCCACAACTGCGACTGGTCCACTTTCATTTTTGTCTTTCTTGTTTTTCCCACTCGATACGTCCTTCTCCTTTTTGCTGTTCGGCACACCTCGTGAGGCCTTGGCACCCTTCTCGATGCCTTTGCCAGGAGCGGAGTTCCCGCCTCCTGAACTACCTGTCGCACCAGTAACCTCCCCTTGGGTCCGTCCCTGATGGTCCTTTTTTGCTCCATCTGCAGCTGGAGACTTGCTGCTATTGTCTTTAGAATTTTTGTTGCGCTTGGATTTTGATTTGCTCTCTTTGCCCTGAGGGGCACTCACAGGGCTAACGAACTTAATATTGTCAGGCAGAGCCGCTACTGCGCTAGGAGGAGCTGCCATTCCCCCTCCGTCCTTAGTGCCAGACATCTCGAGTTTGTCCTTCTCTAGGTCAGCGTCAAGGTCGATAATCAGATTTCCAACCCCGATATCCCACTCATCACCGCTGTCGTAAGTGTCCACCGCATTCGAGTCCACACCTTTCCCGCCTGCAGTGCCACTACTTAGGGACATTTTAGTGCCAGCGGCCCAGGTTTGTTACAGTAACGTCTGATTCCTCAGACTGCCAGGGTGCGGGGAGAACAATATCCTCAACGTATTGATGTCAACTTCCCAGTCACCCACATTTTGCCCTAGAGGAGAGACATACAAAAAAGGATTATCTGTCTTGTAATTGTATTCTGAAAAGGAAATGGTTAGGCATGAATATGTGGCACTAAATATAAACAATTTACTTGAACCTACATCAAATAAAGACAATGAATCTTTTCATGTTACTTTGATAATAATGGAAAGCTAGAAATACAGAAACAATTGGGTTTACAGTCCTGTTTTGCTTGTACATACCATGTTTTTAAGAGCAATAACGATTGTCACGATACTGGAATTCGGTACCAATCGATACTTAAATTTAAAAAAAAGTCCATTTCCCGCTAACATTTGAGCACTGTAGAGCACATTCTTAAACAGCCTTGGATTTGCTGTTGTGTTCAAGTGAAACAACAGATACAGGGACCCTGGAGCATTTTAAAGTCATGTCGACAAGTTGGTTGATCCCGTTGAGCATGTGAACACAATGGCAAGACAACGGTGTTTAAGAACGTACTCAACAGCGCTCAAACGTTAGCAGGAAATGGACATTTTAAATTTTTAGTATCGATTGGTACCAAATTCCAGTATCGTGACAACCCCAGTAGCTTCCAAGTTACACTAAATCACAGATGTTTCTTGAATTCTTGACTCCAGTTAAATAAAGATTAGAAAACACGTGGTACACTTTTCCAATGCAATCTAATCCACAGTAACTCAAGAGAAAGCCATGCTTTCTTGCTGTATTATTCTGTATTGCACATTTCTTTCCTCATTGCATTCATTAACACCCAATTAAACTGTTGCCACAAACCTAAACTCCTGTCCAGTTTTCATGTACATACTATATTGTTATTATAGTACAATCTGAGTAATAACAAAGTAGTAACATGAGCCTAAACCCAAAGCATACTTGTTTTTTTCTTAACACATACGCACACACATACACGCACAAAGTATACTCTGTTTCATAGCATAAACACACGCACTTGACACACACGTACAAAAATGTCTTTGTACTCATTTCTCTTCCAGTCTCCTCACTAAGAACATGTCAAATTGGGTATCTATTAGGAATGCACTGAATTTTTGGCTGCCAAAGATGATTACCAGCACACTGAACACTGCTGCACATAATTGCTTTTCTCTTTTGGCTCACGTTTTGCGGTGTTTTTCTATATTTGCATTTTTGGCCAAAATAGAAAAAACACCCAAAAATATGAACTGAAATAGAAAAAAAATAAATAAATTGTGCTGCAGTGGCCAGCAGCATTCAGTCCACCTTTCCAGTCTCCTTCCTGCCGCAGTCACTGCATGATATAAAGCAGCTTTCACACTGAACGTGGAAAGCAATGTTCTATGAAACCCATTCATTTCATTGAGTCATGCAAAGGCTGGTTTGTTGCTGCATTGGCCAAAGCATAAAAGTAGCAAAGTGTTTGCGCAGAGTTGAAAATAGTTCAATATTCTGCTTTATGGATATTCCTTTCATGAACTCATATACTTTATGCATGAACCACACAAGTTCACTGAAAAAAGTCCAGTCAAATAAAGTGCTGACAGGCCATATCTATGTAGTTCTTGCTACTGTGCTGTCATGGCAACACTGGTAAAATGACGCCTCTTGAGTTGTTCACTGTCAACAAACTATGGTTATTTTATTAAATTGAGTGTCTGGATTCACAAGTTTTATAATAACGTAGTTGTAACAGCAGAGAGAGGAGATAAAACGTTACCTCACAAACACTCCTGGCTTGCCATAGTAAGCTACCACCATACAACACATGTGAAATTATGTCAGTACATAATAACAGTTATGATTATTACTAAACCGATACAGAATCGTTTGCATCTGCATCTCTGTGCATCGCAGAAACAACTAATTTTGACAGCCCTGATGACAAATACGTAAAACAGTTACGTTTCCTCATGAGATCAGACTGGTTCAACGGATGAAAGAAACTCAAGCAGGTTTGGAACAAGTAAATGAAAATAATTCTAATTATTCAGTTTTCCATGAATTATCCCTTTAATAAATGTCTATATGTTGCCAATCTTAGACTTTGCACAAAGAGCAAGGTTTAGATGGCAACGATAACATTTATGCAAACACCTATTTACTCCTAAACCGAAACTGATCTGTAAAATTGTGTGAATTTTGACCTACATGTTGTATAGGAGCATGTGTCCATTGGCATTGGGCTTCTTTCAAAGCCTGATGTCTAATTAAGGCAGCCATTCTTTTCCATGGGTCATCTCTGCTTAGTGAAAGGAGGGCCAAATAAGCCAACACAAGTCAAAGGAGCATGCACTTTGACCTCTGATGGGTTAAATAATTAACACTCAAGTCTGCAGCATTTGTCCTGCAGTGCTAGGGGACTCGGAGCCACAAACAAGGGCTAGAAAACGACTTAAATGACCCTCAGTTTTCAATAATAAAAAGAAACTGCTCAGCACAGCTCTATGAGCATCTGATTAACTCATGTTAGTCTATCCATGCTTCACCAAGCTTAACTGCAGATCAGTTCAGCGAGCGAAGAGCTTTGTTCAATAAGCTGGAGCTTATATCAGCCCTTCATTTAGTTTCATATAGGTTTTCACAAGTCTATTATCACCATAAAAGCCAAAGAGTGACACTATATGTGAGAAATATCATTACAGACTAGTTTGAATACCTAAAATTTTTATTATTAGGGATGAGAAGAGTAATTCTGAAATACTTTAAATAATGTTTCATTCCAATGGCCAACACTTAAAGTGCCACGAAACCCCCCCAGCCTCAGCGTGGTGTTTTCACACCTCTAGTTTGGAAAAGCTCAGTAAAGTGGGTGTGTCCAGCTCTGTTTAGGTAGGAGTGTCGGGGAAAGGGAAAGAGGGAAGATTTTGCATAAAAAAGGCAGTTTCTGTTTGTGCACGCGCTCATTTTCACACAGACTGTGTTTACATGGACATCAGTAATCAAATTATTTGCCAAATTATTAGTTTGTTGACTTTAACGGCACTTTCTCTTTAGTTTCGGATTCGCGTGATGGGCAGGGCTTCTGTCTATGGCTTGGTGACTGTAGCTTTATTGCTTAATGGCTAACGGGTTTTTTAGAGAGAATAACTGTTTTATGTGCTTTATGAAGGCTGATAAACAGCGTCAATTCATTTGGAGCTGTGTCTGAGTCCACTAGATTATTTCAGAGGTGCACCCAGCTCTGTGAGCTCATAAACTCCTCCAGAAACTGAACCTGGATGATGGAAGCTTTCAGCGTTGCTTCTGACTGAGCCGAGCCCAGTTTGAACCGTTGTGGGCAGAAGGATTTTCCCTCTGTACACCAACAACAGGCGCTACTTCATAATCACACCCCCACAAGAGCTAGCTCCTGATTGGTTAACGCGGCGCGAACGTCCGCTGAAGCTCATTTTTATTTCATTTTCAAACTGAAGCGATTCGCGCAAATTGCGCGTTAAGCAAGTCAAAACTATTCGCGCCTTTGCATTGACTTAACATGTAATTTACTCACGCTTGATGCGTCTTCTGTGTCTGCTGTGAACGCACAGGTACAATCTTCGAAGCGATCATGAATATTAATGAAGTTGCGCCGCGTACTTGGTTTGAACCAAGTCTTTCTCATGAATTAATGCCGTACACTCAGAGACGTCAGAATGTTCTGGCCGGGACAGACGTCCACTCCCCGCGCTGGAATACACACAAGGATCTCATCAGCGTGACGCAGCTTAAAAAATTAGTTTCAAACCAGAAGAACGAATTTGCTCGACATAACGCAAAAACAACTAATTTTCACTTTTTAGTCAATTATATGTGTCATAATAGTGTTTATAGCAGCGTGGGACACATATAAGATTGTTAACAGCTCAGAAAATGTGTTTTGGTGTTTCGTGGCCCTTTAAATATAACACACTACCTGACAAAAGTACAGTCGCCTATTCAAGTTTTAGAAACAGCAAAGAATAACTTGACTTCTAGTTGATCATTTGGTATCAGAAGTGAGGGCTTTAGATTACACTTATTTTACCTAAATAAAATGCGATCACACAATGATTTATAATAATTTAATTGGTACAGTAAGGTCTGACTTTGCTTAGACAAAAGTCACTTAACAGAAATAATATAGTGCACAGAATAAAAAGCAATGACTCAAATATGGCAAAGAAAGCGTTCTGCAGGACTCCCAGAGTTCATCAAGATTCTTGGGATTCATCTTCAATGCCTCCCCCATCTTATCCCAGATATGCTCAATAATGTTCATGTCTGGTGATTGGGCTGGCCAATCCTAGAGCACCTTGACCTTCTTTGTTTTTGGAGGCTGAAGTATGAGAAGGAGTGCTATTCTGCTGAAGAATTTGCCCTCTCCTTTGGTTTGTAATGTAATGGGCAACACAAATGTCTTGATACCTCACGATGTTGATGTTGCCATCCACTCTGCAGGTCTCTCACTCACCCCGATACCGAATGTAACCCCAAACCATGATTTTTCCTTCACCAAACTTGACTGATTTCTGTGGGTTCATGCACGTTCCAATAGGTTTTCTGCAGTATTTGTGATTATTAGGTGCAGTTCAACAGATGATTCAGCAGGAAAAAAAAATCCACCTTACAACTGGAATTGATGACAAGCCTTTTGTCAGGTTCTGTATATGTTACAAATGATATGCTTATTCCATTGCACAAAATAAGTAATGCAAAATGAAACGTCATTCACAGTTTTTATAATGCTAGAATACTTTCATTTAAAATGTTACATGTTTTTAAAAATAATTATTATTTGCTTAAACTATTATTAAAACAATGGTAAATAGCGCAAATTAGCCAAGGTAAATAATGAAAATGTAGCTGCCATATTATACTAAATCAAAAGCTTGTTAAAGGGATAGTTTTTTTTTTTTTTGTTAAAGGGATAGTTACAAACCGTTTTGAGTATAACCATAGTATAACACCTCTTATAGTGTTTTTTTAATTAATCAAAGTGACATGATCACTTCATGAAATCAGATCAGATCATATTCATGAAATCAAATTTTTCATGAATATCTTTGTGTTCAACAGAAAAAAAAAACTCATAAATGTTTGGAAGCACTTGAGGATAAGTCAATTTAATTTTTTTGGCAAACTATGCCTTTAAAATCTCATCTCTCAACATTTCAGAACTTATAAAGATGAGTTTTTTCTACTGCAAGAGAGCCATTGGACACCCTTATCCTGTGCCTTGTAAATGACAATAGCCCACCGAGAACAAGACACAAAACCTTGTATTGATTCTTCAATTGACGAGCCATCATCTGACGACCATGCATGCTCTATATAATCCCAGATGGTCATTCTTTCACAGTGGGCAGATCTAAAGACTGCAGCTGTTCTGCTGGAACAAACAGTCAAAGGGGTCAAAGTCAGTTTCTAACATCTGTAGCTAACCTGTGCACTGCGGTTTCATGTGAAAAATCGTGTTTGATCCCTTTAAAAGTCCAAAAGATGGACGACGCATTCAATATGCTGCTTCTTAAACATGACACGAGTATTTGGGGATCAGGAATCTCAACATAAATCAGTCTTTAGAAAATATGTGATAAGCATATCCTCACCTAAATTACTTTGTTTTTCATTACCCTCACTAGCATATGTCATTTTGGCCTACAGGAAATACATGAAAACCAATGCAATGCTTTTGGAAAGTGAACAGAACTTCTTTAAGGATACTCAAAACACTTTTTCCTGGTTTATTTTCACATATGCAACAAACTTTAAAGGGCGCATATTACAGTTGCAAAATATATCGTTTCAGCATCGATATCGCTACGTGATCGTTCGCACACGTCGCAGGATACATCCAATGTTTATCATTTGCATGTGTTTTCGATGCCTGTGATTGTATTATTAGTTTAAAGAGCCCATATTATACATTGAAAAGGGTCATATTTTGGTTTTGGGGGTCTCCAACAGCAGGCTGATATGCATGCATGGTCAAAAAACACTTTCATTGTCTTATAATCTGCATTTATTTTTACCTCATTATCCCAGCGACTCCTATATGAATCGTTCAGTGATTCATTTGTTCCAAAACCCCTCCTTCGCGCGATGCTAAACTGCGCTGATTGGACCGATGACTCAGTCTGTTGCGATAGGTCGACAGCGCTCAGCGCGAGAGAATGCCCACCACGGCTTATCAATACTGAAGGAGTCATAGCGTGTGCGTGAGCTAATCTGCCAACACTCGTTTTTATCGGGAGTCGCCCGTATTTCAGACACCTCACCCCCGAAACTAACCCCCGATTTCCCAGCATATCACTCTAATTCTTAACCAGAAGTAAAAACAGCGACATACATTCAGTATTAGTGCACACAGCGGCAAAACCGCCGAACGTGTGTAGCAGAGCTCATGGTGGCCATAGCAACGACACACAGCAGAGGAACACGAGCTCAAACGCATTTTAATCCGTAAACACAGCGGCACGCGGCGCGTTTACAACATGCTTTTAGACGCGATATGAGAATACAAGTTAACCAGAGACACTACCAGCGGTTACAAGTTACAAAACACAGTTAAATGCATCATTTACAAGCTAGAGAAAACAATGAGGCGACCGTTTTAATCGCACTTACTCACACTTGCTGGATATCAGACCAGGGAAATGTCCTGGTGCTCCTAATCCTCCGTTGTAAGCACTCCTCGGAGGGGGAACAGCACATGGCTGTGGTATTTCTGCAGAAACTACTAACTCTTCAAAGTCTCATCTCTGGGTTCTCTGCACACTTCCAATCTCCAGCTAAGCACAGTGCTCTTCACTGTGTTGCCAGATGTAGCTGACTTATTTCAGCCCAAACCCTCTCCAAAAGGTTTTACCTGCACAATCAAATTTAAAACCGCCCGATCTGGCAACTTTTTCCGCACCGCTGTTGTTTGTGGGTAGGGTTGGGGATTTCGAATCTGCGCACGCATAAATGGGCGGGGCTTATGTTTCGTGTTCACGTAATGCCGAAACGGCTAAAGACTCGTTAGCACGGCGACTCGTTTGAGGAACTATGAGTCGACTCTTTTATAGATGAATCAATAGTTTTAAACACTGTGCACTTTCAGATTTAAGCCTTAGCTGGACATTTCACTTCACTTAGAGCTGTGTGACACACAGCATACAAGCTCATTTTCAAAAACCCATAATAGGGGCTCTTTAAATGCATTCAGGTATAAGAAATTGTACCATTTGTGACCCTAACTACGATTAATTTTATTGAATTATTTTAATCATTCAGTTACTTGAACACTGTTAGACTGTGGAAACGATAAAACACTTTACTTCGATTGGATCTTTTTTATTGTATTTATAGATTGTTATGCATGAAAATATTCACAACACATGCAAAAGCAGAAACACACTGCAAATAGCACAGACCAGAACAAAAACGTGTCACAAAAAAAACCCAGAAATGTGTGTAGGTATAGTGTGTCCACATTTAAATTGGAGGGAAATAAGTAGGACAATAGGTTTGGGCGATGCCAACCACTTTGGCATCGTACGATGTCTAATGTGAAACATCGCGATAGACGATGGCATCGTCGTTGTAGGTGACGAATTAATTATTTATAAATAATTAATTACTTCATAACACATTAATTATTTGCAGCCTACCGTTTCAACTACCTGCCTGCACGGTCTTTTACCCCTAATCAAATCAGAAATAAGTTACACACAAACTACCACCTGTCAATCACTTTTTCAGCAGGACTCTGGCAGGACTGCGATGACTGCTCAGCATCGTGCTGTCTATCGGACATCAGCGATGGACGATGGCATCGTCTATCGACCCAACCCGACACAACAAGTCTCTTTTTTAAAGAGAAAAATAGGTTCCAAACCCCAGCGATTTTGAGGCCCGCCACTACGTGACAAAGCACTGTGGTTTTCCCCACCCAACATTATTGATTGACTGCACTTCAAGCAGCACTATTTGGTACACTGTGTAATTTTTGTAGTATTTTGAACTATACTTTTTGAGCTACATAATTTATAACCACTGGAATCAGCACCGGTGCACCGTGTACACAGTTACAAACGAGGACTCCTCAATCACAACAGGAGTCAACGTTTTTGGACTTTAATCAAGTTTATATGTACACCATTATACTTAACCATTTGGTGGGCATTCTATCACATTTGCCGGGAGTAGATGAGCAAAAACAGCACAACGTGTTAAACGTGAACGGGATTTTGTGTGTGAGCACAGCGAACATTATAACTGTATTTGTGTGTGGCTCATTCACCTTACTGTGGGATTTTTGACTTTGATTTTGGTATCATGTCTGAGTTGCTTTCTGTCAGTTTTTGCTGTGTTTATCCTGACATTTGACCTGGATTATTCTTTTCTTAAATGTCCCGAAGGTGGGCAAGGAGAATCTACTTTGAGTTGGTAAAGAGAAACCGCTCATTTTCATTTAAAGTCATAGGCACAAAAGCAGCTACAATTCCTTCTGACCCAAAATGTTCTGAATTTTACCTGAAACTTCACAAACGCATTCTGGAAATACAAAAAATATATATTTTAATTATGGTTAAATGGCCAAAATTGGAGCCCTTTAAAACATGTTGCATATATGTTTATGTCATTTTGGACCTGGTAATTTGGGATGCACCAAAACGAAAATACTGGGGAGAAACCGAAAATAAAATAAATTTGAGGGAACTAACCTGAATACTGTAATGAGAGTGAAACCAACGCTCTGAACACTGAACAAGCAGAATAGCCATTTTTTCCCCATCTCATCTTTTTCGATGTTTTCTCTTTTGCCCAAAAAACCCCGTCATTTTCTGTTTTTGACTGAAAGAGAAACATGGCCAATAATATTTAGAGGCAGAAAATTTGGTGCATCCCTACCAGTAGGGTATCAAAAGGTGTCAGTATAGTTTGTGTTAAATTATGTATGACATCTATATCTTTATAGGTTTTCCCCTCACATCTCATACACTTTTGGGACTGGTTTTGATGCTAAACTTGAATATTTACAAATTAGGGCTGCACATTATATTGTTTTAGCATGGATATCGCAATGTTTGTATCTGCAATAGACAAAACACAAATCTGCAATGTTAAATTAGGATTACAGTTGACCGGGAGACACAGTTCAGAACATGGAGTCCTTGGAGATTGTTAACATAATGGACCAAATGTTTATCATTTACATAAGGACAGTAGCTGTATGAGCATATCAGGAGAGTTTAAACCATCCAGGCACAGGGAATTGTACCATTTGGAATTAATAAAAAATTCATCCATTTTCTTTTTCGACTTGTCCCTTTATTAATCTGGGGTCGCCACAACAGAATGAACCGCCAACTTATCCAGCACGTTCTACACAGCGGATGCCCTTCCAGCTGCAACACATCACTGGGAAACATCCATAAACAAACACAACGGACAATTTAGCTTACCCAATTCACCTATAACACAGGTCTTTGGACTTGTGGAGGAAACTGGAGCACCCGGAGGAAACTGACGCGCTCCATAGTGATAAATAGACGCTGTTTCCCAATCTGATTCTGTACATGTGTTTTGCAGTGTAGCGAAAGTGGATGCTGGGTTTTGGGTGCGTGTTTGAACAGACATATACACATAATTAATAATAATAATAACAACAACAACATCTAAAGATGTCGATCTTGGTGGGGGTTTTTTCCAAACACAACTAATTTGTCCTAAATGAGCATAAAAAGTTAGGAAAGCAATTGAATGCTTTCATTATAAAAAAATCATAATAAATGAGATTCATCCGTTACTCTTTAATTAGAATGTGTAAGTTATACAGTGAAGAAAATGATTAATGAGATTTGATAATTCTATTTCTTTATTTATGTTAATTTTCTGAACAATTTTTTGTTTTGTTTTGTGTGTGTGTGTGTCTGTGTGTGGGGGGTCCCTTATTTTCACATCCCAATGTTGACAGGTATGATCAACAGATATTAAGCAGACAGTCTACTAATACTCAAATGGACCATCGAAATAAAGTGTTACCAATTCACTAATTGCTGGAATATTGTTTGCAGCAGATTTATGATAGTTCTCTGGAACTGATTGCAGTTCTGGCATACGCTATGGCTAATCTTACACTGCCAATAAAAATAACATCAAATAAAACACTAAACATCAGCCCTATCAATGCCAAAAAACAACAAGAATTTACAAGCAGATAAAGAATCACATCAATCTGCATTAGAAAGATAACTCCTCACAAAAGTGCACAACAGACCACTTGTAAAAGGTAACAGGGATTGAATGTTGAAATGAATGATGTCCGCTGCTTGAGCGGTGACACAACAGTAAATTCATAACGAGTGAATGGATCTTTCTTAGCATTCACAAACATTAAACAGCAACGGCAATACATCTCTCTTCCAGCTCTATGCACCCATCGGCTCAGACCTATCGATTTATCAGGACTATCCTGACACAAGATCTTTCAATATCAAAGCTTGTTTGTGATACAAGCACCATATTATATGGACTTAAAACGCAATCCAGAACAAAGCTGATCAAAAGTGTTTTGGAGTGTAAAGTAAGGAAAGTATCTAGCGCTGGCCTGCAGACAGAACTCAACCCTACTAATGTATGAGACACAGGTAACGGCTGGTTTTACTTCCGAGTCGAGTGATTGGTGTGACCTACGGCGCCTGCCTTGCACGTAGTTGAGCATTTATACTTCTGCATGCTGTTTGTGTTGCTCTGCAATAACACTTCTAAAACGCTAGCTGGCAGAAGTTTATCTTTCTCTGTTTCGAGTTTCTTCACAGGCGTTTTGTTTTTTCTGAACGCTACCTTAATGTACAAATAGCTAAAACTTGCTCATTCAGAGGCAGGAACTGGCGGACATGCAACAACTTTAATCATAAGGTAAAGAACACCTTAGTGCTCTAGTTTCCATCTAGAGCTACTTCGAAGAACTCGACACTTGTAAACACTTGGTCTAACAAGTCCGCGCGGCTCTCAGTCCCACCCACACTGGTCACAGATACCAAGCCAACCAATCACAGAACTTTTGCTATGTGTCGCTGTGACATGTAGCAATATTTTTTGAGAGGTGCCGGCTATGTTACTGCATGAAGGCTGTGCTGGAGCATACACATGCGTTTGATACAGAAGTATAAATCAGCCTTAATAGATTCGCCCTCCAGCTGACAGCCAGCTCATCTTCATAGGAGTTCTCTACAACTTTATTTACAATAAAAGTTAATGTTACTGAAAGTAGAAGAGAAAAAAAAAAATCACTCATTTGTCTGTTTTGTTTACACAGCCCAATCTCACAAGAAAACCTAAATGTATTGTCAGGGAAGTGGCTAATTCGGCCACTGAAGTAAACGATTCATTGGATTTACTAATTTTTTTTTAAAGTAACTTGTTGCAAAAAAATTATATTGGCTGATTTTAAACAAACAAATCACATTTAGTTATGTTCAACTGCATTTGTTTGTTTAAATTCAGCCTACATGAATTGTTTGCAACCACTTACCTAAAAGAAATTTAGTAAATCTAATACAGTATTTTTTGCAGTGTACAAATTCATACGATTTCATTTATATGATCTGTAAAAGGAGTCGTGGCTCCAGACTCCACCCCTAACCCTACCCCTCGTGGGAGGATGAGCAAATTATACTAACACATACAAATGAGATTATCCAAATTAATACAAATTGGCCACCAAATCAAAAAGTTACCAATTTCCATAGGATTGCTATGGTTTATATGTTTTTGGTTTTGAACCCTGGTATGTTTGCGTCATCACAATGATAGCTATTACTAGGTAACGACTAGATAAATGCTGCTTGGGCATCAAGTTTGGAATTTGAAAACTTAGTTTTATTTTGCAACACTAGATGGTCAATGTGTCTATTTATCATGAATCTAATGTAAAAGTCATTTTCTGCTTAAGTTTCGCAGAAATATATATATTTCTTCTTGCAGCATGTCAGGGCTGCTTGGTATTGGAAAAAACTGACATTGCTATATATTGTTTTTCTGCGATATACCTTACAATATTAAAGTAATTTCTTAAGATTATTTCAAGAACTATTACTAGGAGTGTGACGAGAAGCTTACTCCACGAGACGAGACGAAACAAGTTTGGGTTCATTAGAACGAGATGAAACTTTTAAACTATTTCCTAGAAGTCTTTTATTCAACTAAAAAAAAACACAAAATGCAAACACTTTAGGAGCTTTTTTTTTAATCAACTTGTAATAAATGTTATTTTGCTGTAATTAAGGACTGAAAAGGACTTGCAAACACAGCTAAATATTTAGCTAATGCATGAACAGAAAATTGTTTTTATATGAATTTTAAATATTAGCTAAATAATTGCTTGAATTTGGTGGTAAAAAAAGTGGCTACCTCACACCTACCCAAGCAACGAAGTGACACACACAACACCAAAGCCAGCCTGGTTGCCAGGTGTGTGCAAAGCACTCGATTTGGGGTTCATATATAATCCCGCCTCCAAATTTTCAATACTAATTTCACCCTCATGTTTCATCATGCTAACACCATAACTCAGAAGACAAATTTTCACCTCAACAAAAATCTTGTCGCCATTTAATCTCATGAGATCTCGTGACACAAGATCTCATCACAACCCTATCTATTATTTAAAAAAAATTTAGACTGTGACAATTTTATAGGGAGTGCATTTGTAGAAGTATAATAAGGAAATTAATAACATAAATGAATGCAATAGAACAAATATACAAATAAAATAGTGCTTTATGAATTTCTGGATATTCTAACAGTATTGAGGTAAAATTTGTAAAAATGTAAAGCCATCAAACAATGTAATCAAAGGCAAAATAACACTGTACACCCTGCATTGTAATAAAAAATACAATTAATCTTTGCTACACGTTAACGTCCTGCTTGCTTATGATCACAACTCAAAATTGCAGATTCTGCGATGTGAATATCGCATATTCACTCATTGCGATATTGATGCAGAAACGATATATTGTGCAGCCCTAATGTCAGTTATATGTATCAAAAAAAGTGAATGAGTGAACTCCGTAACGGAAATTGCACTCACCATACCCTAGACTACCCCTCTCAGGTGGTCTCGACTGTTTCGGAGATGGCCATCAGAGTTCAGAAAATGGTTAAACAAACCAAACTCTGATTTCAAACGGCACCAGGTGCACAGCAAAAATGCTCATTAAATGTTTTTCTGAAACATCTTCAACATATTTTTGGGGTGTCAGTGAGTGTCTATTTAATCAGTCTAACATTGACTGTCTATTTAAATACATTACACTTCTTTTTTAGATTACAGCATTTGGGTTTTCTTCTAATAGATGGTTCTTTATAAAAATATAACGCACATTTTTTCAGCTTTCCAAGTGTTGTCCTCATTCGAGACTAAATTCTGATTCCTTACAAATGCTACAAACACACTAAATATCCTTTCACACACACTGAATTAGCGGACAGTAAGTTCCTTCAACTATAAAGTACTTTGGTTGTACTATAGGAATGAACAGACATAGATCATATCAGCATACCAATTTATTTGCATTGCCAAGGTGTGTAAATGTAAGCCATTGTTTTAACGTACGATGGTACAAAACCCCTAAAAGAAAAACATACATCAACAAGCCAGAATAAATATTTAAGTGGATTAAATATGTGGTGAAAATTTAAATATTAAAAATATAAACATTATATTATATTATATTATATTATATTATATTATATTATATTATATTATATTATATTATATTATATTATATTATATTATATTATATTATATTATATTATATTATATTATATTAAATATGTGGTGAAAACCTGTGGTAAATTTAGCCTGTAACAAAAAAAAGTGTGTTCGATAGAGGCTTAAATGATCATATAGTTGGATTTTGATACAAAATTATAATGAAATTATAAAGGTGAAGTGAAAAAAATTAATGCCTTTTTATGATGGATGCAAGACTGAAGTGAAGATTGGTCTCTACTCAAAAACAGTGATACACTTAGTGGAATTATTAAATGATCTAGGACTAGTTGGAAAATGAAGTGAAAGATCAGAATCAGAATCAGAATCAGTTTTATTGCCAAGTGTGCTTCACACACACAAGGAATTTGCTTTGGCTACAGAAGCTTCCAGTGTACATAAAGTGATTGATGGCTGATAGATGGCCAATAATGTTAATACAACAGTGTTTTCATACGTGATAACTTTTACATTGTAACTTTATTTTGTACTACAAGATACTTACAACACTAAAGTACTTGTTCACACCATGATATTGATGTTTTAAACAGACCAAATGGACACCATTTCCACTCAGACACAATAGGCTCCTTCAGCTTTGGCAACACCATAGGTCTGAATAACCATAGATCATATTAACATACCAATGTACTTACATGACCAATGTATTTCAAAGGATAACATACTGTCAATATCATACCTCAACAACAACCAGAGTATTGCAATGTTTATAGACATAAACCCAATTTTATTAACACAGAGAGCCAGGATGTTTATTTTTAGAAAATGAAGTGTATTAAACCTGTAGTGATATAAAGGTGATACTACTAAATGCTACTGTTTTTGTTGAAGGTAAGCAGTATTGGTTAGTTAAGAGCTAATTATCATAAACCATCATAAAACCCTGGGAAAACATGGCATAAAATGTCAAAATCATGGTCTTTTGATTATATTATTGTTTTTACACTGTAATAGAAAGTAATAAAAAAGAAGTTCCATGAAAGTACCAAGACGTAATCAGGGTAGCATATCCACAAATGCATGGTATAACCTTGGTACCTTTGGTCAGTGTATGGTGCTGCTCTACAAATGAGCAATTGCTGAAACCTGTATTATATGGAGTCTAGGTTTTGGATTTTACTAATTTTCTGAGACAATGTTTATTTTCTGCTTTCTAACTAGGGCTACACAATGTATCGTTTCAGCATTGATATCGCAATGTGATCCTTCGCAATAGCGACATTGCAGGATATGCAATGTTGAGTTTGTATTATAACTCAGCATTTTCATGTTTTTTTGTTCCCTGTGTTTGTATAATGACCTTAAAAACATTCAGGCATAAGAAACTATACTATTTGTGACTTTAACTATAATTCATTTTAATTAATTATTTTTATTTTTATCATTCAGATACTGTGAATATTGTTAGACTCGGAAAACAATGAAATACTTCTTCGATTTTAACTTTTTCTTGACTGTATTTAAATATTGTTAAGCATGAAAATACTCACAACACATACAAATACAGAAATGCACAACAAATAGCACAGACCACATTGAAAATGTGTCAGGGGAACCCCAAAAGTGTATAGACTGTTTATTAGATTTTATGAAGATGCCCTGCCACTGCAGAATCATCCCAATCAATCTAACATAATTTTTTTTTTTTCCAAATAGAGATTATTAAGTTATCTGGTGAAATTTTATTCATATCGCAATTGTAATCATAAAAATAAAAAGATATTGCGATGTTAAATTTTTCTAATATCAAGCAGCCCTATTTCTAATTGTGGTATATATTTGAGGGGTAAATGATATGACCGAGTCTTTATAAAATTGATACAATTAGCCAAATGCACTTGATTTCCATTCACAATCACACAAAAACTGAATAGAGCACAATAACTCTCAGCTAAAAAGCTATTTAAAGCTACTGAATGACTGAATAGTCAATACCATGGCCAAGAATACAATGGTGTTAGAATTATACAATTATGTTTATATGTGGTACAAAAAAATATATATTTTATGTCAATGTTAGGCGACAAAATTCATTTGGATCTGTGGAAAAACTTAAATTTGACTGCAACAACAAATAATTTCCATTAGGGCTGGGTGATATGACAAAAACGCAATCTCGATTAATTATTTTCTATATTGAACAATAACTATATATATTTCAATATCAGTTGTTATTGCTTCCATACTTAAAAGAGAATCTTAACAATGACTAAAGCTCAAATTAGAGGGTCTATTAAATAGCATAACTTATTTTCGGTGGGCGATAAAATTTGGCGGCCAAAAATTGGGTGAATCTCTAATATCAACAGCATCCCATTCCTGCACATTTCTGCTGTGTGATTGGCTCTTAGATCAATATAGGGTAAAAAAAGTCCAGAGCTTAACATTCTTATTATCATAAATTTTATTGCAATTCAATATAGTATCATTTATTGGCCCAGCCCGAATTTCCATTTCACCTTAAAGACTTAAAAATTTTAGTTAGTGTACACACAAGACGTTCACTCTGTTAATATAAAGGTCATGTGAATAAAAACAAGCATTATTAGCAGAATAAGTGAAAGACAGTGTAGATTAGCTACATAGCTTATAACCACCATCATAAAGTAAATACATTGGGTCTATATACTACAAACAGGGGTAAACCTTAAAGAATCATTCAATTATTTTTTGAACCAATAACCAATTATGCAAGAATGTATATTCAAAATATGGCATAAATTGGTTAATAACTTAGTAGCCTACTTTGGGATTCCAAGTACCTTGGAGTACAATGGTATATCGAAGTACTTGTTCAAAGCATAATATTATCATGGTTCACGTCGCAAAACACATAACCAAGGCAGTGTGCTCAAATATCTATAGTAATACCATGGTATCTTTTGTTAATGTGTGGTGCTGCTCTGAAGACGAGTGACTGTTATGGAGTCCTGGAGTGAGTTCTGTGCTTGAAAGCAGTGATTCACTCTGAATCTGCTGATACTCACACATCCTTTGACATTCATAACAGACTCGAGCTCTTCCACAGAAAACTGCAACTCCGGCATAAACAAGCCAGTGCTGTTTTAAAAGTCGACGTGCTTGTTAATTCTCACACTCGGCGAGAAATACATGAATATTCCTGGTGTAATCGATTAAACGGGCACTCGTTGTTCGATTCGCCGCACCTAACGCGCGGTTCAAACGCATTGGTCCGTGCTGCTCTTAAGGAAATGACTCGCTAAGATGGTCAAAGCATGTGTGAGCCATGACAACCGAGCTAAGCTAACGGGCTAAAGCACCTCCAATCTCCATCTGCACCAATAAAACACCACCCCCTACCCACACACACACACACACCATACACATACATACATTCACACACACACCATACACACACACACAAAAGAAAATGCATTAATCCAAGCGCCACTTACCCCGCACGCGAACCCCTATCCAGAGAATACTTATGTACATTCCATAGAGGAAGGTGGAAAGGCCTCTGGGTTTGCCTACGGAATTCCAGAAATGATCCCAAAGCGGAGCACTTTCCAACACATCCAAGCAACTAGAGAAAGGGAAGGCCAGCAGCCATCACACTCCTAAAGATCCCGTTCAGAAATGGAAACACTGCCTTGAAACTGGCATCGCAGGATCTAAATCTCAAAGCTTTCGTCAAATGCGTCTTTCCTTAACTCCAAGACGATAAATCCAACATCCCGGCACGTCCATTTTCAAGTATATTCATTCATTTTTTCCCTTGAGTTGAGTCCTAGATCCCTCGCTCCTTTCTGTAAGGGAGATACAATGTAACTAAAGGGCAGGAGGAGGAAGCGCCAGGAAATCCAGGAGAACGATCCGAATGGATTGAACCATGCGCGCGGCGTGTCATAAGACGCGGAAACTGGATCAATGCTTCCATTCCAGCCCTGCCAAGAATTCTTCCTGAAACCTCCAACAACATGTGTTTGGACGAGTGGAATGAGTTCAGCACATTTCAAGACGCTTACAGTAACGTGGCGTCTTCTGTTTTCAACTTTTTTTAGCTTCTCACCTGGTGTTGTTACTGAACTTATGTATGAAATGCCGTTTTTAGACGTTCATATTTTTATAGAATCAGAATCAGAAAGAGCTTTATTGCCGGGTATGTTCACACATAGAAGGAATTTGTTTTGTGACAGAGCTTCTACAGTGCAACAGAATTGCAGAGACAGGACAAAAAACAGATAATAAATACATTTAAAAATAGAAAAAAAAATTAGATACTACACAAATAGTCATCAATATTTTTTTACTGAAACAAATAAATCAGGTTTTTTTAAGTGACAGTAAAGATGTTTTTTATTTACATAAGGTTCCAATAAATGCTGTTTTGTTCAACTATTTATATGAGACTCCTGGAAAAAAATATTTCACTGTTTTCACAAAATGATTAAGCCGCATAACCATTTTAACATTAGTAATGAGAAGCATTTATTTATCACCAAGGACTACTTAGCATTTATTTATTAGATTATGTGACAGCTAAGACTGGAGAAATGGTTGCTAAAAGTTCAACTTTGTCATTACATAAAAATAAATAAATAAATAAATAAATAAATAAAGATGTAAACATAAATATTATAT
>CAIGQQ010012353.1:173941-192100 GCA_903798035.1 Danio albolineatus | reverse complement strand
TACGCCTCGCACCCAGCACACTTCCTGTTTGAACTGTTACCGTCTGGCCGGTGCTACAGAGCACCGAGCACAAAAACTGCCAGACACAGGAAAAGTTTCTTTCCTCAGGCCATCCAGCTCATGAACAGTTAATATTTTTCCTATTGTGCAATAAACGTGTAATACTCTCTCATACGCACTTGTACACAGCACCTATAACAATATACAATGCAATACTTCTCCTTACGCATTTGTACACAGCACCTTATAACCTTTATATTTATAACAATCTGTACATACATTATAACATTCAGATCGTTGGACTGACTGCATCTCTGTTTAATGTCTATCATCTTCTTTTTTTTAATATTTATTCTGTGTTGTCACTTGTCACTTTATGTACACTGGAAGCTTCTGTAGCCAAAGCAAATTCCTTGTGTGTGTGAAGCACACTTGGCAATAAAACTGATTCTGATTCTGATATATATATATAATATATAATATTTACCTTTTATTAATCTAATTTAATATATAATTTATGGCTCAGTGGTTGGTACTGTCATCTCACAGCAAAAAGGCAGCTGGTTCGAGCAGTGCCTGGGTCAGTTGGCGTTTCTGTGTGAAGTTTGCATGTTCCCCCCATGTTGGTGTGGGTTTTCTCTAGGTCCTCCGGTTTCCCTGACGGTCCGAAGGCATGTGGTATAAGTGAATTGAATAAGCTATACTACCTGACAAAAGTCGTCACCTATCCAAGTTTTAGAAACAACAAATAATAACTTGACTTAGTTGATCATTTGGTATCAGAAGTGGCTTATAAAGCAAAGACCTCTAGATTACACTTATTTTACCAAAATAAAATATGGCCATGCCTTGATTTTTAATTATTTAATTAGGACAGTAAGGTCGGACTTTGCTTAAACCAAAATCTTGTCACTTAACAGAAATAATGTACAATATACAATATAAAGTTGAAGTGGAAAAATAATTCATATTGTGTATGACTCCCATGAGCTTGGAGGACTGCATCCATACATCTCTGCAATGACTCAAGTAACTTATTAAAAGTCATCTGGAACAGCAAAGAAAGCGTTAAGATTCTTTGGATTCATCTTCAATGCCTCCTCCTTCATCTTTCCCTAGACATGCTCAATAATGTTCATACCTAGTGACTGGGCTGGCCAATCCTAGAGCTTCTTGACCTTTTTTGCTTTCAGGAACTTTGATATGGAGGCTGAAGTATGTGAAGGAGCGCTATCTTGCTGAACAAACCTGTGGTTTGTATGTAATGAGCAGCATAAATGTCTAGATACCTCAGGCTTTTAATGTTGTCATCTACTCTGCAGTGGGTTGTCTGATTTCTGTGAGAATCTTGGGTCCATGCTGGTTCCAGTAGGTCTTCTGCAGTATTTGTGATGTTTGGGATGCAGTTCAACAGAAGATTCATCTAAAAAATCTACCTTCTGCCACTTTTCCAAATGATCAACCAGAAGTCAAGTTATTATTTGTTGCTCTTCCAACTGGGATTGACAACAAGACTTTTGTCAGGTAGTGTAAACGGGACGTAGTGTAACTGTGTGAATGCGAGTATGTATGGGTGTTTCCCAGTCCTGGGTTGCGACTGGAAGGGCATCCGCTATGTAAAACATATGCCGGAATAGTTGGTGGTTCATTCTGCTGTGGGTGGCAACCGCTGATGAATAAAGGGACTAAGATGAATGAATGAATACATGTAATATTAGCAATGAGCAAAAATTAATTAGGTTTGAGCAATCAGATGATAATGCATTTGAAGATCCGAGCTGTACTTGTGCTATTAGATCATCAAAGGCCTGTTGCACAAAGCTAGTTTGGGTTTTTACCCAGGTATGTTTGCGGTTAGTTTGAGCAAACGCTGAGTTTTCACCCTTAAGAAGGTGGCTTGGTTTTATTCTGGGTTAGAGATCACTAATCTGGACCAGTGTAAAGCTAAAGACAGTTAAAAATCAGTTAAAATCAAGTGTGTCATAATCAAGTCTCAATAAATTTGACTTAATATGTCCCCTTTAATCCCATCGCACACATTTTTGTCATCACATGATTTGTTTAAACAAAATCACATTACTTTTTTAATGCGCATACTGGACTTCATTCATTAAATGTCATGTCCTTTTGTCTAATGTCTTTTTTGTTGGATAAGAAGATGATCCTAAGCGGCACTGCGGTTAAAATCAAGGATATCACAAACAAATGTCTCAATAAATTTGACTTTATTATAGTTTTTTAAATATACGTTATTAAGCTTACAGGATTGCCAGTGTAATTATGTTGATTCTGTTTTTGTGATGAATTACATTAATCAGTGTCGCAATATTCTATAAATGAATAACGGACCCTAATTGTCTTATAATTTTACCTAATATAAAATTATAAAAAATGTCATCTCCTATTCCGCGATTACATTTTAATGAAAAAGAATGGGGTTCAGGATAACTTAGACATTTATTAAGTATATAATTAAACTCCATATTACAGGATGATAGCAGTGGTTGGAATGGCCTTTGCATTAAGTTCATTAGAGCCCATGCGGAGATTCATTTTAACAGTGTGTGTGGAAACTGATTAATCACATCACTGCAGATAAATAACTCTTATTTGTTCCAACTTTGCTTGCTATGACTCTCTGATTTTGGGAATATTCTTTATAATTCATTTTCCTTTGGCTTAGTCTCTATTTCAGAGGTTGCAACAGAGGAATGAACTGCCAACTGTTCCAGCATATGTTTTACACAGCAGTTTAGATTAGATTCAACTTTATTGTCATTACACATGTACAAGGCAACGAAATGCAGTATGATCTTCCAGCCACAACCTATTATTAGGAAACACCCATACACTCTCACATTCACACACACACTAATACACTACAGACAATTTAGTTTATTCAATTCACCTATAGCGCATGACTTTGGACTGGGCGGGAAACCGGAGCACCCGGAGGAAACCCACGTGAATTCCAGGAGAACATGCAAACTCCACTCAGAAATGCCAACTGGTCCAGTCGGGACTCGAACCAGTGACGTTCTTGCTGTAAGATGATGATGCTAACCACTGAGCCACTGTGCCACTCTTTTTCTGTGTAATTCATTCATTTTCTTTTCGGCTTAGTCCCTTTATTAATTTAGGGTCGCCACAGTGGAACGAGCCGCCAACTTATCCAGTATAATTTTACGCAGCGGATGCCCTTCCAGCTGCAACCCATGACTGGGAAACACCCATACACTCTTGCATTCACTACAGCCAATTTAGCTTATTCAATTCATCTATACCACATATCTTTGGACTGCGGGGGAAACCGGAGCACCCGGAGTCGAACATGCAAACTTCACACAGAAACGCCAACTGGTCCAGTCGGGACTCGAACCAGCGACCTTCTTGCTGTGAGACGACGGTGCTAACCACTGAGTCACCGTGCTGCCCTTATTCTGTATAATATTGTGTGTAAAAATAAAGGTTTTGCAGCAATGACATAAAAATAACAGTTCAGAGACTTTCAGTGATTTACTCATTGTAAAACATCCCGTGTGAGTGAATGAGTAAATTAATGAATGAATAAATAAACAAATGGATGGATTCTGATTGGCTGACATTGTTTATATTGCTCATTTAAAAATGGTTTCTAAATCTGTTTTCTTTACGCTCATCTTGCTACAAAATGTATTGTTTTATTGTGGTCTGCGCTAAACATTCCTTCCATCAATATTTGGCTGCATCAGATAGCTTTTTTTAACCTGACTTACATCAGAGATCTGGGCGCCACGGTGGCGTAGTGAGTAGCACGTTCGCCTCACAACAAGAAGGTCGCTGGTTCGAGCCTCTGCTGGTTCAGTTGTCATTTCTGTGTGGAGTTTGCATGTTCTCCCCGTGGTTGTGTGGGTTTCCTCCGGTGCTCCGGTTTCCTCCACAAGTCCAAAGACGTGGTATAGGAGAATTGGGTAAGCTAAATTGTCCGTCGTGTGTGAGTGCGAATGAGTGTGTATGGATGTTTCCCAGAGATGGGTTGCAGCTGAAAGGGCATCCGCTGCGTAAAACAAATGCTGGATAAGTTGGCGGTTCATTCCGCTGTGGCGACCCCGGATTAATAAAAGGACTAAGCCGAAAAGAAAATGAATGAATGACATCAGAGATCTGACCATTTCTTGCATATATGAAATCATCTGTGGGAGTTTTTGGAGAATGTATATTGAAATAATTTTGCTAATTTCACCCTTTACGGAATCTTTACCCACTGATGGATGAATGTACAATGGATGTACAATGGATGGTTGTATATGATGACAGTGATCCCAATGATGTTGGTCAGTATACCAGTTACAGTGTTTTAGCATGATTTGTCACAATTTTTTTAATGTTATAGTCATGCAGTAGATCTTGGTGTGAACCTCAAAACCTCATTTGTACATGACAACGTCCAGCGTTCTCCAGCCTCCAGCGCCTCGACTGCAGCTCTGCACAGGAAGTTTGGCCAGAGGAGAAATCGTCGTGCACAACTGAGCCTGGTTTCTCTCGAGTTTTTTTCTTCACTTTCGTCAATTGCT
Source organism: Danio albolineatus (assembly GCA_903798035.1). NCBI lineage: Eukaryota > Metazoa > Chordata > Actinopteri > Cypriniformes > Danionidae > Danio > Danio albolineatus. The sequence goes on along the minus strand of CAIGQQ010012353.1, from coordinate 187,547 downwards.
GAAGTTTGTTCCTCATCACTGTCGACACCGTCTTGCTTGGTTTGGGACTTGTGGAGCTGCGCATCGATGGATTTGCTCTTCAGTGTTTGGACTTTCAGCTGTGAAAATTAATCCACACTAAACTGAACTTCAACTCTGAAAACTGGACTGACACAATTTCAATTTACTAGACTTTCTATGTAAAGCTGCTTTGACACAATCTACATTGTGAATGTGCTATAGAAATAAAGACAGAAATAAAGAAAATAAAGAAAGCCAAATTCAAAATATCATAAAGTTGAGACAGTTATGCCAGAATCATACTTCCTAAAAGTCCACAAAAAACAGAAACTGTGACCGTTAAGGAATTTTTTTATTGTATTATATTGTGACCGTTCCTGTAGATACGGAATATTAAATGAGAAAACAGTGAGCATGGCTTGTTTTTTCTGTACTACGAGCTGATTGGATGTAGTAAAGTAGGCATTTCAGTCAGAAAGTTGGGGAAAAGGTGTTTTGGGAGAGTTATTACAACCTGACAGACTCCTCCTCCTCACCATTTCTGAAAACAGTTAAAGGGGTGTGGTTAAATATGTTAGCCACACCCAATCCTGAAGATATACGTAAATGACAATTTAACTGAAAACAAACAGGATGTGCATTTACATGTTTTTATTAAAGATTATAAGGGCAAATCATTGTTATTTCTTAATGACATGCATTTCTTAATGTCAAAAGTGGCAATGTGAGCTAACAAAATCAATATGTTTAGTTTGGATTTCATGTGGACTTTAAAGGTATGGTCCACTTCAATATCATATTTTAAACTTTAGTTATTGTGTAATGTTGTGTCTGTGCCTGTGCGAGAGTGATGTTTACGCACTTTAATAAGCATCTCAGCTTTCAGAACTACATGGAGTAAACAAAAACAAAGACTGTGTATTGATGCACCATCAAATTTATAATAGACATCAATGGGACAACGCATCAAAGCCAATGTCGAGCATTACTAATGTTGTTCACATGTCCAAGACTAATAAAATGATTAAAAATTCCAATCCACAATTACTTTTTATATTGAATAAACGTCATTTTGTGTGATTTTGTTTTACCAAATCAGTGACATCGCTTATGAATTTGGCAATTAAAGAGTTAAAATCCTGTAGTTTTCTAAACAATTTAGTACACTGTACAAAAAACAGTGTATTTCCGGCAGCTGGAGTTAAATTACAGAAATCTACCGTAAAAATGCGACCGTTAAATAACAGAAATTTACCGTAAAATTACAGCTGTTAAATTACAGAAATTTTCCGTAAAATAACGGATATTAAATTACAGAAATATCCTTAAGTAAAAATTTTTGGTAAATTTCTGTAATTTAATATCTGTTATTCTACAGTAAATTTCTGTAATTTAATGGCTGTTATTTTACGTTTTTTTACAGCACCCCAGCTGCTGTACTATATAAAATATATATAATATAAAATACTGATTTTTTTTACAGTGTAGTTTTGATCAGGACTGAGGTTGATTAACGGATTTATGCAAAAAAAGCAGAAAAAACATTTATCTGATGCATTTTACATGGAGTAAATAAAAACAAAGACTGTGTATTTATTCACCATCAAATTTATAATAGACGTCAATGGGGCAAAAACAGTCACCAACAGTAAATTAGGGAGAATAAATGAAAATCTAACAACGCATCAAAGCCAATGTCGAGCATTACTAATGTTGTTCACATGTCCAAGACTGTAATAAAAAGTAAAACTATTCCAATCCACAATTACTTTATATCGAAAATACATCATTTTGTGTGATTTTCAAATCAGTGAAATCGTTTATGAATTTGACAATTAAAGAGTTAAAATCCTGTAGTTTTCTAAACAATTTAGTAAACTGTACAAAAAAAACATATAAAAAAAAAACAGCTAAATCACGGCCGTTAAATTACAGAAATTTACCATAAAATTACGCCCGTTAATTACATAAATTTACCGTAAAAATAAAGTCGTTAAATTACATAAACGTAACGTAAAATTACGCCTGTTAAATTACATAAATTTACAGTAAAATTACGGCCGCTAATTTACAGAGTTTTAACATAAAATTACTACCGTTAAATTACATAAATTTACCGTAAAATTACGGCCGTTAAACTACAGAAATTTACTGAAAAATTATGGCCGCTAAATTACAGAAATTTACCGTAAAATTACAGCCGTTAAATTACAGAAATATCCTTAAATTAAAATTTTTGGCAAATTTCTGTAATTTAAAATCCGTTATTTTTTGGTAAATTCCTGTAAATTAACGGCCGTTATTTTACGGCACCCCAGCGGCTGGATATAAACCGTAAAAATATGAATTTTTTACAGTGTAGTTTTGATCAGGACTGAGGTTGATTAACAGATTTATGCTAAAACAAAAAAACTGAAAAAAACATTTATCTGATGCATTTTACAGCAGTAGATGGTTTCCTCCCTAACATGACAAAAGGATAGTAAATTTGAACAGTGCACAAGGGTTAAGAGAGTGTCGACATACTGACTGACAGCATCATTTTGACATGATCGAGAAGTATGGTAAACGAACGGCTCATTTCTAACCTTGCACAGCAGACCGGCAGCTCAGACGTCTCAGCTCATGTGTTAATACAGCAAATCAAGACAAACACGCCGTGGCTTTTCAACCCTCGAGATTTCTCAATAATGTAAAAAGGCTGTTTGTTGATGTTCTGCTAGGCTATTAGTCTTTCACTACTCGACTGAACACTGGAAAGCTCCCCTGAACAATGCTCATTTCCAGCTGGCTGATAACAGACCAGCGGCTCCGGGGTTTCATCATGAACTCTGCCGCGGGGAGAGATTTTTACACTCTAGTTCGGGGTGCCTGGGTGGCAGAGTCGTGTCTGTAGCCACAGGTATGCTCATTTGCACTTTCCTTTATTCGGGGTTAACAGAGTGAGGCCTGTCAAACAGCGGTAAGAGAAGGAAATGCCTGCGAGGAAAGTGCTGACTGAGAACAGGAAGACCTGCTGCTGACATTCCTTCTCCAACCTAAGCCTCTTTTAAAACCCCGCTCATTCAAATGCAAAAAACAGAAGCTTTTCATAGGATAATTAGCTCTTCGCACTTGAATCGCACTATTAATAGCTCATACTGTTTGTTTAAACAAATGCAGGATATCGGTTTGAATACTTCAGAATAATTTTGTATTATTTAGAAACATTTTCTTTGGAGTTTATAAATGTAACACGCACAAAAAAACAACAATTTACTCGTTTGCCTTAAGGTAACTGATTGTAAACATTTTATATGGGTTGAACTTACACAAACAAATTAAATTTAGTAATGTTCAACTTTGTTTGTTTAAATTCAGCTCATGTAAATAGTTTGCAACTACTTATCTTAATAAACGCAGTAAATCCAACACTGTAAAAAATGCTGAGGATCACGTGCTTATGATTGATCACAGCTGGTCCTGCATTATTCAATTTGTGATACACCAATCAGACATTTCCTAAGCCACTATTAATACCCTAAGTTCCACATCACAGCCATCTTCGTTATGAAGAATCTCCCCTTCCACCTCTACTCCTCCTCCTCCTTTCCTAGATGGGTGGCACGGTGGCCCAGTGGTTAGCACTGTTGCCTCACAGCAAGAACATCACTGGTTCTAGTCCTTACCAAGCCAGCTGACGTTTCTGTGCGGAGTTTACACATTCTCCCTGTGCTCACGTGGGTTTCCCCCAAGATTCCTCGGTTTCCCACCGTCCAAAAACATGTAACTTAAGTTAATTGACTAATCCAAATCGGCACCATAGACATGCTCCTAGTAAGTAGTTATCTCTTAAGATCAATCACTATCTGGTCATTAGCTACTTCAGCAGGGGAGTTTTCGAGATCTACCTGAGCTCAAACTCTCCTCTCGCCTTGCAAAGGGGAGGGAGCCCCAGGCTCGAGGATCTTATGAGCTCAGGGCTCTCTCCCGGGACAGCATGCCAAGCAAGCTTTATAATCAATCATCAGCTAAGTGTGAACTCTTGAATCGATTAAGTAAACCTAACTGTTTTTTAATTATGTGGATTGAACATAAAACAATTAAGTTGTCCCCAAAAACCTGAAGAATTGTGTTGATTCAAGTAGTTTGAACAGTAGTTTGAGTGAGTGAATAATTTTTTTCAGTGTACATACCGGTCGTGCATCCAAGCCCACCCAAGATCAGCTCTGTGAAACTTGGAGTTTTGGAAGCCCTTCAGTTTTCGGTTCTCAGAAAATCTCTTTTGTACTTTGACACAAAAGGAGCCCCAGCACCCCATAGGTGGCTGAGATGACCGAGTTTGATTAGTTGCTGATTCTCTGGCTGAAAGAGAGGGAGGTGTTTTTCAAAAGCTTTAATCTAAAACTCAAACACCGTTTGTGTTTTGGACAATTAATCGAAGGTTACGATATTATGGAAAAATAAAGCAGACATGCTTAAAGGAGTGATCCACTACAGTATCATATTTTAAACTTTAGTTGATGTGTAATGTAGCTGTGTGATCATAAACAACATCTCTGAATGTAATACACTCACAGTTTTATGCAAAGGGAGGCATTGGCTTTTACAGTTAGCTTAGCAAAGCCTACAGCGAACGAAGTTTGGGGACTACAAAAGAATACATCAGGGGTAATGAAGTCATAAAACCTTCAGGTTAAGCGCATACACCCCGCACAGCGAATAGAAGTAGCCAGACAAGCTGTAACATTATAGCAGAGAAAACTAATAGGTCACACTATATTTTGATGGTCTGTTTGTTGAATTTAAGTTACATTGCAACTAATTCTCATTAGATTATAAGTAGACTGTTAAGTTGGGGTTAGGGGTAGGTTTGGGATTAGGGGTAGGGTTCTTGTAAATTGACAGGGACTTGCAAAGTTTCTTATAGTCAGTTAAATGTCTGTTGAATGTCTGTATCAACAGATATTAGACAGTCTACTAATACTCAACTAGACCACCGAAATAATGTGTTACCAGCTAAAATGCCGTCCAAACGCCGCTATTTCCACAGAGCTTCTTCTGTTTCTGTATTTGGGGCTTCCAAATGACACAACACAAAGACAGAAGTGCTTAAAGTTTAATGTTCCAGAGATTTATAAAATATATATAGCTAGCATTTGACAAAGGAGAACTTCCAGAATCTCTCCAGGTTCAGTGCTGGATTCGGCTAAAAACTCCTCAAAGGAGGAGCAGATCCAACCATAACAGACGAAGCTCTGGATTGTGAGCCACAACCTGTAAGTGTTTTTATTTGTTAAAATTGATCTATTACATGCACAGTTTCTAGTGTTAACAGTTTGTTGTGGCAAGGATGTAAACTAGGATGTAAACAATGGGAAATGCTGTTTGGCACTGCTAACAATTTAGCTACAAATTCATATTTACATATATTATTTTCATATTTTAACACTCACAATCTTCAGCAGCGCTGCAGTGTCTCTCTATGCGGATGCTTTACTTGCATTCTACATCTCAAATAACAAACTTGAAGAAGATATATGTATGTTACATATTAATTACACATGTTTATAACCCGAACATATATGAAAGACACTTGTCAGATTTTATTTTAGAGAGCAGGCATGAGGTTCAGCTGTATCCTTTCCATTTTCTCTCTGATTCAGGCTCACACTGACTGACAGTACGTACACTGGGAAATATTATAGCCGTTTTCATGTTAACTGAGTAGCTGTATATAATCAAAGTAAGATATATGAAAAAAAATAATGTGATTTTTTTTAACACATGAAGCATGAGCACACATTGCAATCTTATAAACACAACCAAGCCTTAAAAAAACACTGTGAACCACCCCTTTAAATATAATGGATCTTATAAAAATTAGGACATTTTATACATTAGGACATGCTCATAGGACATTAGGATATGCTCAGAGAATTTAGTGCTGGAGTAGGAGAGACAGAGAGACAGAGAAAGCGCTTCTATACGTAGGTTTTGGTATTATACACCGGGGTTCAAAGTGTTCTCAGAAGAGATGGGTTTTTAGATGTTGTTTGAAGGATAGCAGTGTATCCACAGTCTGAGGAAGAATGGGAAAATCATTTTCCTTCACTTTTGTCATTTGGTGAAGTTTGTTTCTTGCCACTGTCACTACTGGCTTGCTTGGTTTGCGACTTGTGGAGCTACGCATCGATGGATTTGCTCTTCAGTGTTTGGACGTTCAGCAGTGAAAACTATACTAGCCTGAACTAAACTGAACTTCAACTCTTAAAACTGAACTGAGTGTTTCAATTTACTAGAACTTCTATGTGAAGCTGCTTTGGCACAATCTACATGGTAAAAGCACTTTAGAAATAAACATGAATTGAATTCTACCAGTGAGGAACATTGAATGAAAAGGTTTTGGAAAGTGACTTATAGCCTCTCTGCAATGGCATTAACTATGTATATGTATCTAATGCATTATTCAAATCCAATGAGTTAAGATGAACCATCGCTATTTAAAGGGCCATGAAACACCAAAACACATTTTTTGAGCTGTTGACAGTCATATATGTGTCCCACGCTGCTATAAACACTATTAGGACACATATAATTGACTAAAAAGTGAAAATTGGTTGTTTTTGCATTATTTCGAGCAAATTCGTTCTTCCGGTTTGAAACGAATTTTTGAAGCTGCGTCACGCCGATGAGATCCTTGCGTATAGTCCAGCGTGGAGAGTGGACGTCTGTCCCGGCCAGCACGTTCTGACGTCTCTGTGTGTTCGGCATTAATTCATGAGATAGACTTGGTTCAAACCAACCAGAGCGCTCTATTGAGTAAGCGGCGCAGCTTCATTAATATTCATGATCGCTTCGAAGATTGTACCTTACAGCAGTTGCGGAAGACGCATCAAGCACGAGTGATTTATATGCTAAGTCAATGCAAAAGGCGCGAATAGGCATCTTGCAACGCGATACGCACGAATGGCGCTGCGCGTTTGACGCGCTTAACGCCGCAATTCGCGCGAATCGCTTCAGTTTGAAAATGAAATGAAAATGAGCTTCAGCGGACGTTCGCGCCGCGTTAACCAATCAGGAGCTAGCTCTTGTGTAATTCACACTTTCTTCCAATGCCGCTCACGCTCCGCCCACGCTCCGCCTCTTTGCCCTTGTTTGGTATGCCTCGGTTGGTGCAATGACGCGCGAACAAAATGGCGACGGTTGGCCACGCCTACTAGTAGCTTCTTTTGGGTTCATCAGAAACCTATGGGTGACGTCACGGATACTACGTCCATATTTTTTACAGTCTATGGGGAAAACTCGGCTCGGTCAGAAGCACCGCTGAAAGCTTCCATCATCCAGGTACAGTTTCTGGAGGAGTTTATGAGCTCACAGAGCTGGTGCACCTCTGAAATAATCTAATGGACTATCAGCCTTCATCAGTAGACTATCAGTGGAATATCAGCCTTCATAAAGCACATAAAACAGTTATTCTCTCTATAAAACCCCTGTTAGCCATTTAGCAATAAAGCTACAGTCACCAAGCCATAGACAGAAGCCCTGCCCATCACGCGAATCCGAAAATAAAGAGAAAGTGCCGTTAAAGTCGACAAATTAATAATTTGGCAAATAATTCGATTACTGATGTCCATGTATACACAGTCTGTGTGAAAATGAGCGCGTGCACAAATAGAAACTGCCTTTTTTATGCAAAACCTTCCCTCTTTCCCCTTCCCCGACACTCCTACCTAAACAGAGCTTAAAAATACAGTGTGATTTTTTTTGGTGTTGTTCAGTGTTAAAACGAGTACATTTTAATCCACGAGTGTGAAAGAGCGTATATAAGAGTTTTTTTCTCTCCAGTGTTAAACTCTTAACCCAATATGCAGTGTATTTCCCACCAGTGATGGAAAGTCAAACAGTGATCAAACCAGTATGTTTTACTTAAACTTGAAACTTGTCTTGTTGCATTCTAAAATGCGAAGAGTGGAATGTATTGAAATTATTTCTAAAAAGATTGATGAATTTTTAATAAATTAAAACTATTTTCAACATATTTGATCACTGTTATCTGTCACACACACCAATTGATAATACAGGAAAAAAGGTAATATATTAACACTTTCAAGGGTAACACACACACACACACTCCAGTTTGATGCAAGAATAAACTTTTACTGTGTTAAAATGAATTCTTTGAGTAATGTACAAATTTAGCGCTTTAGAAAGTGTTATTTTAACTCCAAAATGGAGGGAGTCCAATGTACACCCAAGGAGTGTTAAGTTAAACTCAAATTGAGTTAAATGTACACTGATTTTTTTTGCTGTGCATTAACTAATGGACCATTATTTTAAAGTGTTACTGAACGTACCATACATCCATTTATGAATCTGTCACCACTTCTTGAGCATTTACTTTTCAACAGATTAAAAGATGACAGATTTTAGATGAAGCAGACAAAGTTTATTGTTAGGAAAATTCACAAAAATATTATTTTCATATTTGTCTCATATATTTCCCAAAACATGTTATAGTAAAATGCAAAGACACAAAATCAAACAAATCGTTTCAAATTCATGGTTGATATCTCAACAATAAAACAAAAAAAAAGTATGATTTTGTACAAAATCTTCTATAAGAGGCAAGGTACTACATATTTCCACCAAATTAAATTACTTTCCCAATTGATTCCAATGGAATAAACACAAATTTATGTATTTTTTTCGGGACCTTGGACCTTTTCAAATCATATTTGTCAATATTTGAGTCTCATACCATTCAGATTAAGAAAACAAATATGTACCATATGAAGAAAATTATGCCTGTTTGTGACGATACCAGGATTATTAAAATTTAATAAAACTGAAAAGATTTTTTTAAAGAAAACTAAATCAAAACTTTCATTAAAATTAACTAAAACAACTAAACTTAAATGGATAGTTCACCCAAAAATGACATTTCTGTTATTTATTCACCCTTCACTTGTCACAAACCTGTTTGGGTTTATTTCAGTCATTTAAACAATATCAGAAACACGTAACCACTGACATCCATTTATGCTTTTTTTTCTACAACAGAAAATCAATAGTTACAGGTTTCTAACATTTTTCAAAATATCTTCAGAAAAAAGGAAACTTATTAAGGTTAAGAACCACTTGATGGTGAGTAAAAACCAATAATTTTGGGTGAACGATAACTTTGAATCTAAAATGCTATATGATAAAATGCAAAATAACCTGAATTTTAACAACGTATTCCACGTTTTTGGGAAATATGCTCATTTTACAAGGTTAAACATTTGAGTTTTAGCATTTTTTTCAATCTATTTAGGGTCTGGTGGGAGCATAAATCATTGAATCCGATTAGACCATTAGCATCTCGCTCAAATAAAAACATAAAATAACTTTATGAACATTAGAAAATATTTCAATTTTATAATGTTTTTAAAACATATGAATTACATAAATGTGAATTTGATGCGATGAAAAACTTTAAAACATTGCTTTATTCTGACATTTTGTAAGATTTAGCTAAATACGTTTCCCACATGACATATAGACAACAAAAACAAACCAATCTATCGAACAGACCGCTGAAGATGAAACCCTGAGCAACATACAATGACCGACGTCCTGTTTTGCACAAGAAGAGGAAATATATGCTCACTGCACGGCAGGCTACTTTAATGCAGTTCCCATCATGCAATCCACCATTAATGGAGCCAGTCATTTGCTCTTTCTGGTGCAGAGATGCTTGTGTCACAAAGAGGCCACTCAATCACTTGGAGAGCAGCAAGCCCAAAACCTGAGAGGCTCTGGCTTTGACAGCCATTGTGGCCCAAATAACAAGAGCAGCTCCAATATGAGCTCTCCAGCACAATTGCCTCTTTAGTAAGCAGAAAATTCCATGCTCAGCCAACCGGTTCAGGTTCAGACGCTCAGCTTTATGAGCTGGAAATCCAATTGAGATTAAAAGGGCGCTGGTTAATTATATGCTGGTATTAAACACAAAATAACCTGAATTATAGCAAATGAATTATGTCTAAAAATGGTGGACTGTATCCCATGTTTTTTTTTTTTGGGGGGGGGGGAGGAATATGCTCATTTTACAAGGTTAAACAGTTAAGTTTTAGTTAAGTTATATATATATAAATATATATTCAGAAAATCACTTTAAATTAGCTTAGCATAAATCATTGAATCGGATTAGTCCATTAGCATCTCGCTCAAATGAAACAATATTCCTAATTAAAGCTTGACTCTTCTGTAGTTATATTGTGTACTAAGACTGACGGCAAATGAAAAGTTGTTATGATATGCAATGATATTACGCAGCACCTAAAAATAGTCCCCTCAATTTATTCAGACAATCTCCAGGTCTGGCGGAAGCACTTTTAGCTTAGTTTAGAATAAATCATTAAATCGGATTAGACCATCAGCATCTCGCTCAAATTAAATAAACAAAAACTGTGTATTGACAATATTCCTAATTAAAGCTTGACTCTTCTGTAGTTATATTGTGTACTAAGACCAACGGCAAAGTTGTTATGATATGCAATGATATTACGCAGCACCTGAAAATAGTCCCCTCAATTTATTCAGACAATCTCCTGGTCTGGCGGAAGCACTTTTAGCTTAGCTTAGCATAAATCATTGAATCGGATTAGACCATTAGCATCTCGCTCAAATAAAAAAAAAACAGAAAGTGTTTTGATAATTCCCCTAATTAAAGCTTGACTCTTCTGTAGTTATATTGTGTACTAAGACCGACGGCAAATGAAAAGTTGTTATGAAATGCAATGAAATTACGCACCACCTGAAAATAGTCCCCTCAATCTATTTAGACAATCTCCAGGTCTGGCAGGAGCACGTTTATGTTAGCTTAGCATACATCATTGAATCGGATTAGACCATTAGCATCTCACTCAAATTAAACAACAAACAGAAAGTGTTTTGATAATTTACCTATTTAAAGCTTGACTCTTCTGTTGTTATATTGTGTACTAAGACCAACGGCAAAGTTGTTATGATATGCAATGATATTATGCAGCACCTGAAAATAGTCCCCTCAATCTATTCAGACAATCTCCGGGTCTGACGGAAGCACATTTACCTTAGCTTAGCATAAATCATTGAATCGGATTAGACCATTAGCATCTCGCTCAAATTAAAAAACAAACAAATAAAAGAAAAACTGTGTTTTGACAATATTTCTAACTAAAGCTTGACTCTTCTGTAGTTATATTGTGTACTAAGACCGACGGAAAATAAAAAGTTGCTATGACATGCAATGATATTACATGGCGGGAGCCCTTTAGGCTTAGCTTAGCATAAATCATTGAATCAGATTAGACCATTAGCATTCATTCATTTTATTTTCGGCTTAGTCCCTTTATTAATCCGGGGTCGCCACAGCGGAATGAACCGCCAACTTATCCAGCATTTGTTTCACGCAGCGGATGCCCTTCCAGCTGCAACCCATCTCTGGGAAACATCCATACACACTCACTCACAAACACAAACTATGGACAATTTAGCTTACCCAATTCACCTATACCGCATGTCTTTGGACTGTGGGGGAAACCGGAGCACCCGGAGGAAACCCACGCAACCACGGGGAGAACATGCAAACTCCACACAGAAATGCCAACTGACCCAGCCGAGGCTCGAACCAGCGACCTTCTTGCTGTGAGGCGATCGTGCTACCCACTAGGCCACCGTGGCGCCACCATTAGCATATCGCTCATTTTTTTTTGATCATTTCCCAATTTAAAACTTGACTCTTCTGTAGTTAAATTATGTATGAACACCAACAGAAAATGAAATGTTGCTACGATTTTACGGAGCACCTGAAAATAGTCCCCAGCTAGGTGACTAAATAACAGTGATGCATGATATCATTGCGCATTGAGCAAAGTTGACCTAGACCAAATATCAACCTTGAAAATAGCAACTTTCATTTTCCGTCTGTCTTAGTACAAGACTGTAACTACAGAAGAGTCAAGCGTTATATAGGGGAAATCATCAAAACTTTAAAAAAATTAATAAAATAAAAGAGATGCTAATGGTCTAATCAGATTCAATGATTTATGCTAAGCTAAGCTAAAAGTGCTTCCGCCAGACCTGGAGATTTTCTGAATTAATGGAGGGGACTATTTTTTAGGTGCTGCATAATATCATTGCATACCATAGCAACATTTCATTTTCCGTCAGTCTTAGTACACAATATAACTACAGAAGAGTCAAGCTTTAAATATGAAAATGATCAAAACTCTGAGCAAGATATAATTGGTCGACTGAAAGGATTCAAAAATGGTAAAACTCAATTGTTTGACCCTAGGTAACTTGTAAAATCAGTTAAGTAACTTAATAAAAAAAATAAAAATATGCAAGTCCCTTTCAGCTCTTTATTTCAGAAAGAATCCAACAACATTCAATTCAGTCATTCATAAGATTCATTCATCACCATTTGTAGCTCTGTGTTACGATTCCCAGTGAGGCACAACACACAGCCAACGTGAGGCTTCCACAGGGATCCTCTGTTCCTCGTCTCTTGACCGCCGTGGCTTTGTTCAGGTCACGCTGGCTGCATTAAACACTTCTTGGCACTTTGGTGGCTCTGGCTCTCCAGTTTCCCTGTGTGAGAGAGTGGGGAGGGGCGAGGTTAATGGTGATTCAAGTCCCAGTGACCTTTTCAAAGCTCCCTGTCAAACAACGAAAAGCCGCCCTGCTGAGATGAGGGCTGGAATCAGGAAGAGGGAATTTATGAATCTGTTTACGCACACATTCACACTTCCAACACCGTTTTCACACTCTCTCTCTCCTCATACATAGAGGGACCGCAGGGCTGTAAATGTCACACTAGCACACGATTACTCAGGGACAGGTTTAAATCTAGATTAAGCATTCACAGAATTGTTCATCTGTTACACACGTGAGGAGAAGGAAATTCTCAGAATAGTGATTCACTAAAATTTTGCCAATATAATTTAGAAAACAGTTCTAAGAGCTCAAGTTTTCTTCTGAGAATCCCTCATTTAATGTCATATCCTTGTTGTGATATTAAAACGAAATGTGCAGTAGCAGTAAATATCTGTAAAGATGACAAACTCATAATAAATTAAACTGAATTTGCTTAAAATCTAAATAAATTTGTACATTCTACATGCATACAATAGACCTAACATCACTAATAATTTTACTAAGAACATTAATCTTGTGTGGATTGCAGCTATCTGAATACACAACATTTTATTGTATTTTTGCGGTAACTTTTTTTGCCATTCTACAGTAAAATAGCCATTCCGCAATTTCATTTTACAGTAAAATAGCATTACCGCAATTTTATTTTGCGGTAAAATTGACTTTCCACAATTTAATTTTTTATTTTACAGTAAAATTGACTTTTCACATTTTTTTTTTATCTTAAAGAAAAACAGCCTTTCTGCAATTACATTTTTTATTTTACAGTAAAATTGACTTTCTGCAACTATTATTTTTTTTATTTTACAGTAAAACAGCCTTTCTGCAATTAAATTTTTAATTTTGCTGTAAAATAAATTTCATTTTACAGTAAAATAGCCCTACTGCAATTTCATTTTACAGTAAAATAGCCTTTCCCCAATTTAATTTTACAGTAAAA
>CAIGQQ010012353.1:147661-173931 GCA_903798035.1 Danio albolineatus | reverse complement strand
CATTTTACAGTAAAATAGCCTTTCCCCAATTTAATTTTACAGTAAAATAGCCTTTCCACAATTTCATTTTACAGTAAAATAGCCTTTCCGCAATTTCATTTTACAATAAAATAGCCTTTCTGCAATTTCATTTTTTATTTTAGTGTAAAATAAATTTCTTTTTACAGTAAAATAGCACTACTGCAATTTCAGTTTTCAGTGAAATTGCCTTTCCGCAATTTCGTTTTACAGTAAAATTGCCTTAGTGCAATTTCATTTTACAGTAAAATAGCCTTTCTGCAATTTCTGCAGTCTTTTTTTAGCAATTTAATTTTTTTATTTTAGTGTAAAATAATTTTTTATTTTACACTAAAATAGCCTTACCACAATTTAGTTTAACAGAAAAATAGCCTTTCAGCAATTAATTTACAGTAAACCATCCTTTCAGCAAATTCAATTTAATGTAAAAAATCCTTTCCGAATTTTTATTTTACAGTAAAATAGCCTTCCTGCAACTTGTTTTCATGATAAAACACCCTATACTACATTTTAATTTAGACAATTTTACAGTACTTGTAGTGTAACTTATTTACATTTTATGCTAAGAGTACAAAACCTTTATTTTTAGTATTTACTATTGAATTTAATAAATTACAAACATGAGACTAATTTATTCAATAATGCTCTCATTTAGTCTTCAACTACAGTAGCAGTACTTAATTACTTTGATTACAGTAGAACACTGCAAATTCCAAATATGCAGTAAGTTACTGTAAAAGTTTTTAAAATCACCCACAATGGAGTGCATATTACAGTTGTGAACTGTGAAGAATGTATGTGGTAATGTATTTATTTTACTGGGCTTTTTTGCAGTAAATAACTGAAAAATTGCGGCAAAGTTTAACATTGTACAATACATATAATTTAACACTAAATAGCTAATATTTACATGTACAAAACAGATCTCCCAATCATTCACTTTAAATAAAAGTGTGTTATTTATGACCCCTCCGTGTTAAATATTCTGGAGATAAAACCAGATTAAAAATTAAGATCTTATAGCCAACAGGTCTAGTTTACCTGCATTAAACCTTTATGTTGTTTTCATTTAATTGTACAATACAGTGGGATAATATTTTCTATTATAATATGTTTAACACAATATGTTACTTTGATGTCATTTTCCCATTTGAACATGCCAGGACATGCCCCCAAACACCAGCAAGCTTTTTTGTGTGTTTAAAAGAAACCTAACAGATGCCTAAAGATGTCTTTGCTAAAACATGACAGACAAAATCTAGCCTTGCTTTAGCCAAAAGGTCTATGTTTAGATGTATTTTAAACACAAAAATAGTTTGGTGGGATATGTCAACCTAAAAAAACTTTTTCTCAAAGAAATGAGATGTTGAATGGGGTCAAAATTCATAAAGAACAGATGTAAATGACAATGTTTCTCAGTAGCCTACATGTGATCTGAATGGACAAACTCAATTATGTCCAACATTTATGTCAACATGCCAGAGTTGATGAGCATTCAATTGGTTATAGAAAATCTACATTCATATAAGATAAGAATTTGAGAAATGATGTGTTGTAGATGTAATTTTTTCAGTGTGCTGCATCTGCAGATTGTCTTAAAATGAAAACATCTTAATTATGCTGTTTTTAATATTAATCAAACTCAGTCTTTACTGAACAGCTGTTATAACTCCAGTAATGGTTAACCTTTGGTTATTTTAAACAGTGGCGTTTATGTACCGTATGCAGCGTTATATTTGATTAGATTATTCAGATTCTGTACCTGACAACTACATATTTATGATTTGTTTTTCATTAATTGTTATTTAAATTCTGTGTGGAGTTTGCATGTTCTCCCCGTGGTTGCGTGGGTTTCCTCCGGGTGCTCCGGTTTCCCCCACAGTCCAAAGACATGCGGTACAGGTGAATTGGGTAAGCTAAATTGTCCATAGTGTATGTGTGTGAATGAGAATGTATGAATGTGTTTACCAGAGATGGGTTGTGGCTGGAAGGGCATCCGCTGCGTAAAACAAATGCCGGATAAGTTGGCGGTTCATTCCGCTGTGGCGACCCCGGATTAATAAAGGGACTAAGCCGAAAAGAAAATGAATGAATGAATGAATGAATGTTATTTAAAATAAAAGTACAACTTATGAAAGAAACTGCGTGTACACTAATTAATGTATTTAATGCTGCGGTCACACCAGACGCAGCACGAGCGAATAAATCATACTATTCGTGCGTGAATATTTTTAGTTTACTCACTTTATTCGGGCGTCAAATTTGCACATGAAATTCACTTCACAATAGGGATGGGCGATACCAGTATTTTTGTTTCCGATCCGATACCAAGTATTTTAAGACTAGTATCATCGATATTGATACTCTAATTGATACTTATCAATACTTAAATGAAATATTTTATAGTGATTAAAAAAAAATGTTTATGCCCTTTATTATTATTATTATTATTATTAATATGAAATAAAACACGATTCTTCTTTACATTTATTAAAATTGCAGAACTATAATTGGGTAAACAGCACCATATAAAATGAAAAATAACACACTGCACAACTGAATTTCTTCTCCTTATTTAAAGCAGCAGAACTTCGGATTCAATCTTAAATTTAAGTTGCATTATTTATTTGTGCTTTCTGATTTTAATTAGTTTCCAGGTTTTTGTGAAGGAACAACAGAATGTTGAATTTTTTTCCCTTTAGCTGATTACTTTTACGATAACACCAGATTATACTTTGTTTACGTTCAGTTGTGATGTCGACAGCCCCGCTCTCAAGTTTTACAGCCCGTGCTGAGTGTGTGTGTGTGTTGTGTCTGTACTACTGTGCCGTGAGATAACACTGACCTATCAGCGGAGATACAGCGGAAGAATATTACAGTTCCCATTCGTGTTCCTATTTAAGTAAATATTTAAATAATATGCGGCATTATAATTATTTAGATATTTCAAAATCTCTGATCACTCAGTAAGAACAAAACCCCAGAAAAGATTGACACTTTTACTTGAGGATCAATCCTTTTGATACATTCCCAGTAACGAAAATATCGATACTTCAGGATCGATCCGCCCATCCCTACTTCACAACAGATGCAGATTCTAGTTACTAAAGCAAGCTTCTGATTGGTTAACGTGTTGCGAATGTCCGCTAAAGTTCACATTTTCCAGCTCGAGCGAATAACTTGAATGAGGCGGCACAAATTAGCGTTTTGCGGATTTGACCACAGCGCAGGATGTCTTTTCACGTGTTTGCATTAACTTAACATGTAAATCACTCGCACTTAACGTTTCATCCGTGTCTAGTGTGAACACAGCATTAATGTGTATTAAAACTAACATTTTAGATGAAATATTGATAATCAAATCAAAACCACATAAATAAGAATAGAATCGAACAGCCAAACTGACTGCAATACCCATAGTATTAACATACATTCCGATTTTTGATTTGCACAACTTGCGTAGGCCCTATTGGAATTGCTCCGATTATTATTATTATTATTATTATTATTATTATTACTATTATTATTATTATTTTTATTATTATTATTATTATTACTATTATTATTATTATTATTATTATTATTATTCCTGAGAATGAATCTCAATTTTGAGGGTCTAAACATGCCCGAAAACTCACAAATCTTTGCACACGCCCAAGAAGTGGCGAAAATTTACATTTATTATAGGTTTCGGAAGTGGGGGTGGCAAAATGACTCGACAGCGCCACCTATGCACTTTAGACGGACTAGCCCCTGAGCCAGGCATCACGCACACGTACGAAAGTTAGCACACACGTCAAACATGCCAAACCCTACAAAAGAGTCTCTTGGAGTGAAATCTCAAACAGGAAGTCGGATATTTTTTAATTATTCCTACTAATTTAATCAGGCTCTACACCGCTTTTACAACAACTCTCAGGGCCCATTTACACTAGTGCATTTTAGTTTTAAAACGGCGTTTTAGCATGAAAACGATCCGCATCCACACTAGCGTTTCACCCAGCGATTCTGAACATATCTCCATCCACACTACTCCACCACTAACGTATATCATGTGACCATTCGCGCACTCTGGGCATGCACGTTCAAGTATAAACAGGAAGCATGTGTCTCGCTCTGCATTCTAAATAGGGCTTACACCGCTTGAAACGCGAGCGATTAGCAAGTGCTCGAACAATAGCTTGCCTCTTGCGAATATATGCAGCTGTTGTAGTAAAAAAGGCAGAGTTTAACTGCACAATGGCGCCTAAAACGGACAATAGTGCAAACAACGCTCCCATTTCTGTGTCGGTGTTATTGTTTACAGTGAAGGCTGGTCTGTCGTCTTCCGGTGACGTTATAGTCATGTGATAGGGGCTTGACGATTAAGGGAAGGTTACACAATGACCCAAAAGCCCCAATCAAGTAGCGAATCTCAGCAGCCACACCTACGTTTTCAGATGTCTCCGTTTTCCCCCATCCACACTGAGACGGAGCAGCCGCGTTTTAGAATGAAAACGGCCTCTCCAGCGTTTGCAAAACATTTCGTTTTCGGAGCTCCGGTGTAGTGTGGATGGATGGCGTAACCATAGTAATACGCTTTAGTGTAAACGGGGCCTCAGTGTAAGCACACCTCAAGTGTTTGCTAAATGACTATATGTAAATGAAAATGAATACATAAACCCAAACCACCTGTAGGAAACACACTAGACTTGTCACAGCATCTACATATTTCTTCTCTCTGATTATTTGAAGAGCTTTATTTATCCAGATTGTCAGTGGTTTTGGATAAAAGCATCTGCTAAATGAATAAACGTGACATGGCTTGTGAGTGAACAGTAAAGCAAGCGGGTGAAAATGATGGCAGCTTTTATTTAAACCTTGGGTAGGCCCACCAAATTCTGTGCGCACCAAAAGAAAGGTCATTGGATGGGAGAACACATGGGTCCTAACGCCCCAGTATAGTAAAGGGGACTCTATACTGCTCAGTGAGCGCCATCTTTCGGATGAGACGTTAAACCAAGGTCCTGACTCTCTGTGGTCATTAAAAATCCCAGGATGTTCTTTAAAAAAGTGTAGGAGTTTAACCCCGGCATCCTGGCCAGATCTGCCCATTAACCTCTGTCCATCATGGCCTCCTAAACATCCCCATATCATAACTGGCTTCATCATTCTGTCTCCTCTCTACCAATCAGCTGGTGTGTGGTATTATTATTATTATTATTATTATTATTATTATTCATCGAAAGGCCTGCAGATTTCTAGCTCTTCATTGAGTCTATTACTAGTGTAAATACATATTTATGGAGAATTTTAGTAATATTATTGACTAATATGAAAATGTTCACATATTTTATTTACAATACAGTTTGTAAAGTTATAATTTCTGTCTTTTATTAGAAATATTAAATGATGCTTGGTTTACCAAATAAGTGAATCTAATTGGATTTGCATTGTAAACATTTAATAAAATTTAAAAAGGTATTATTTTTATTTCATATATTAAGTTTTTAGTTACGATACTCCTAAAATCATTCTGCATAAAGATCTAGGAGGTCTTTTTGTGGCTATTTTGAAAGCAATCTGCTCAAGTATGTTTACAACTACCTCTGGATGTGGTTGAAAGCAGATCAGGTCGAAGCCTTTCATACCCCATTTACAGCTGTATTTGGTGGTATTTAACCAGGTGTAAATGCATGTGAAATGTTCCCAAAATGATTCACAAATAATGCAAGAACCAAGAGATAAAGAAACCCGGAGCAGCCTAATTATTCACCAGACTGCAGATGCTAACTAAACATTCTTCATGTTGATTTATTTACCCGTGATGCAATATACAGAAGTAACATCCCATTTTGGCCAAGAAGAGGAAAATATATGCTTATATATGATCAAGGCACTGCAATGCAAAGTATCTCCATATTTCTCCCATCCAAACGGAGTTTAATGCATTCTGTTAATCTTGTAAGGGTATACATGTGTAATAAAGATGTTTTATTGACGTTGCAGCAGTTTTCTGGCATCTTCTTCCAGAGGTGGTATGAATCATGCCTTCAATAAGGAAGTGGAAGAAGGGCTGTGGGTTTGTTTTCAATTATGCGTTTCAATTCCACAACCTGATGTTCTTTTAAAGCCTCCCTATTATGCTGCTTAAGAGGTTCCTAATTTTGTTTTAGAGGTCTCCCACAAGTCTGCATTCATCCAAGGTAAAATAGCAAACAAAAACATAATCATATAACCTTTTTTTTTTAACCGAAACACCTCTTGAAAAAAAAAAAAGTGGCAGAAAAAGTTTGAAATGGTTGGATCAAGGGACTGGTTTCTCTAAAATCCTAATTTTCTAGAGCCTACTATGCTCCTATTGGTCAAATTGCCCACTCAGTGGTTCATAAGCATGTGTTGGAACAAAATGCCCATTATCAATTTTCAATTTCTGTGCCGGAAACCAACAATATAGGTGTTAAAGTCACAATATAAGAGTTTTCATTAAAAAATATTTGCTATTTATTTTGTGTTATATATTTGCTGACTGATGTACCTTTACTGTAAAAATCACTGTTATTTCAACAGTGAAAAAACTGTAAAAATCCTACACTAAAATCTATTTTAAAATCCCAAAAACCTGGTTAACAGTTTTGGCAAGCACAGCTGCCATTTTATTTACTGTAAATGTATGGGTTTTTTTTGTTTTGTTTTTTATAGTGTCAAAATGACTGTAATTTAAAATGGTCAAAAAAAAAAAAAGTAAAATGGTCAAAAAAAAAAAAAAAAAAAGGTTAAAATGCTGCAGTAGAAATCCATAACCTGGTTAACAGTACGTTGATGTGTAGTGCTAGTATTTTAAAACACTGGTGTGTAAAACTATAAATGAATGAAATACGGTAGTTTACCATAAAATGTAGACTTATTTACAGTTTCTACTGTATTTTTAATGGTAATGTTCTGGCAACCACAGCTGCCTTTTTTTACAGTAGATTTTACTAAAGAAAATTTAACTGTAAAAAAATGACTGTAATTTCATTATGGATAATAAGTAGTGCTAGAACTTTAAAACACTGGTGTATAATACTATAAATAATGAAATACAGTAGCTTACCATAACATTTTGAAAATTATATACAGTTTCTACCATTTTTTTATGGTAGAGTTATATATTTCCATAAGATATTTAGTTCGTAGTTAAACTAACTTAGTTAGTTAGTTAGTTAGTTAGTTAGTTAGTTAGTACTTTAAAACACTGGTGTATTACAATAAATTAATGAAATACAGTAGTTTACTGTAAATTACAAAAATATATATTATTTACACTTTCTACTGTATTTTTAATGGTAAAGTTCAGACAACCATTTTTTTTTGCAGCAAATTTTATATATACATTTTTAAACACTGTATATTAAAATGGTTCTAAGAATGTTCAAATCCAGAGAAAATAACTATTTTAACTACTGACACAGACCACGTCCAGTGTCACCATGCTAATGATGTTACACACCCTCGGTTTGGTTTTATAAAAATTAAGGAAACACCAAAGACACATTATATGTGTGTGTTATGCGTTATAAGACAACATTAAGATGTATTTCTCAGAGCTTTATCTCATCCACATAATTTCTGAGCCCAATAGAACAATGAAGATGACAACTCCCATGATTCTATACACTTTTAAATAAAAGGTGCTAAATAGCACCAAAACTGGTTCTTTGGTCGTAACGAGGGGGGAACCTTTTTTGTGCTATACAGCACCTTAAAAAAATAGGTGCTATATAGTACTTTTGTCAAATGGTGCTATATAGCACCTATATTTTAAGGTGCTCATAATGTTACTTTACCCTTTCCGCAAATAAAACTGGCATAAGAGTTATGAGAATTAGCTATAAGAACAAGTGCTTACCAGTAGTAGTGGTGCTATATAGCACTTTAACCCCCCAAAGAACCACTGAAAAACCTTTATGGTGCTTTAAAGGTTCTTTACACAGTAAAAGTGCTGTATAGCACCCTGACCACCTTAAAGAACAACTGAAGAACCTTTATGGTGCTTTAAAGGTTCTTTACACAGTAAAAGTGCTAAATAGCACCTCAAATACCATAAAGAACTACAGAAGAACCACTGAAGAACCTTTTTTTTTTTAAGCGTGTACTCAGCCACGACATCATCAAATCATGCATTTGTTTGTTGCTAATATGAGCCCTCTAGAGGCAAATATTACATACTCTTTAACATATCTATTCCAGAGTCCTCATGATTCGTAGGAAGTACATACAAAATTTATTGATTTTGCCGCTCAATCATATTAGGTTAAAACAGAATTCAACATATCCTTTATACTTGTTTGCAGATAGCACTATGTTGCATCGAGAGACTCAAAAAGTCTCAAATTCAGGCTAATATAATCCATATCATCTGTACGCCAGACTCAATTCTGTCAGACTCTTCAGGGGTGATCTGGCTGGCATCAGTATCTCTATTCTGTGGGAAAGCAAAGACTTTCAATTCCACCCCTGATCTTAGCTGGCCGCTTTTTTTCAGATCCGTTGGCAGCATTCAGCGCAAGATGTACAAGCGGCAGCATCTGTCAACCCCCGACTGCAAAATGTGGCTCACTTCAAACAGCTCGTACTGATGAAAGCTGTTACCTGACTGAACTTTGAGTCAAAGAACAAGACATTTAGCAAAGCCAGCTTATCAGTCGCTTCCTTTTTTGTTTGTTTGTCTCTCATCCTATTAAACATTGCCTCTAGGAGAGAAAAACCCTGTAAACAATCTATCTGAACGCTATTTCAAAGCACCCCGACACAAAACAATGACAAGAGAATTTCACACTGCCAAGATATGAATGAACAGATCCATAAGGTCAACAACAAAAGAGAAAGATAATTTGTTTTCTTTTTTGTTCTTTGATAAAACATGTTTTTGACTCAAAGCAATAAAAGCTCAAAACATTATTTAAAAATAGGGCAGGGCAAAGATTAATTGCAGAAAAAAAGTTTGTATTTTCATAATATATCTGTGTGTGTGTGTGTGTTTGTGTGTGTGTGTGTGGTGTATATTTATTATGCATATACAAATACCAGAGGCGTTGCTAGACATAAAGCTCTACTGGGGCACAGCTCCCCTTAAAAAATAAATAAATAAATAAATAAATAAATAAAAATAAATAAATAAAACGAAATAAAATAAAATAAATAAAACTATATATATTAATAAAACAAAACATATAATTATAAATAAATAACAGTATTATTGTTATTATAAAATTAGTTTTTATAAATAAATAATATAAATGAATCCTAAATGGAAAACAATCTAAAGACACAACTGGAGGGATCTACGATAATTTAAGAAATCTTTTGCATGAATATTTAATTTTATTAGAATGAAATTCTATAGAAGACAAAAAAGATGTTTTCTGGAATTATTTGTTGTGTGTTGTCTTAAACCCGACACATGGCCGAGAATTAGGTTTACTTAGTCTTACCTCCCAGAGGTAACCTAGACACATCATTCCTCCTTTTTGCTTCATAAAAATGCTTAGACATGCTTAGTCTAAATAAGATCATCATCATATTATTTAAACATTGTTTTGTTGACTTGCAAAACTCAATGAATGCCGACACTTTCGTGTAAAAGGCTGTTATGTCGGTTTCACAATGCATGAGTGGCGAGTGAGCAGCGCGGCTATTTTGTCAGCGTGTATATTCACTACCGAGACTTACACAGAGAGTAGAACAGCGCGTCGGTGTCAAGCAGGAGTGGTGCGTTTGGCGCGCCGGTATGTTTTTTTTTCTGCGCACAAGCTCAGTTTGCTTTTTGATTAAACTACATTGATTCACCAGCGTTGGTTCGGTTGCAAATAGAGTTTAACATCTTTGTTCTGGGATTACCACTTTTAATAAATACACTTGCATATAAAGTAAATCGTATCTTAAAGCATTTACTGGGGCACTGGTGATTTTTACTGGTGCATGTGCCCCAGTAAATGGGGTCTAGCGACGCCCCTGATAGACAATATAAATTTTAGGGGTGTCAAAATTAATTTTTTCTTCAGTGCACCGTGACGCAGACAATTCGGTATCGGTTCAGTAATAGATCATAACTGGTTATTACATACTGACGTCATTTATCTCGTTTGCGCTATATTGCTGCAGCTTGCAATGGCGAGAGAGGTGAGCGCAAGTAATTAAACGCTTCAACGACTTAACGCAGAAACTCTGCACAATTTAATGTGTGTGTGTTTGCTGGACAGTCTTGCATTGACATGGTGAAGCCCCTATTTCACAGCTGTTGGGAAATGAAAGTAAATTCCATTTCTGTCTCTCTCGCTCTCTGTCACTCACTTACTGTGGACATTCGACCTGCTGGCGTAAGGTATCTTTGCTTCTCCTCTCAGCTGTTACAGTGATACTTCTGGATACAGACAGGAGTGCGTGTCCGCAGAGTGAGTTTTCTCCTCCACGTCTATCACGGATCAGCTGTGATCGCTACTGCTGTTTATCAGTGTCACTCAATGGTGAACAGCGCCAGAGCGTTAGAGCCAATCGCAGCCCTTTCTGTTGATCACATGACCAATCATAGGTGTTTAATAACTCGCTTGACAACACTAATAATCTTTATCTTTTATATTTTCTTATCAAATAAAAAGTTTACGTACTCAGTTATGCGCATACATTTTTTATGCGCATTTTCAAAATGTATGCGCATCATGCCGTTTCCATCAACCGTTTTTTTAATGCGCATATTCAAAACGCGAATAAAAATAGGTAGATGGAAATGTACCTAATGTCTGCTTGTACTGTATCTTTTTGTTACATTCCTTGTAAAGTGCGCTTGAGCTCTGGAAAGGCGCTATATAAATAAAAAAAAATATTATTATTATATTATTACTTAAAACTCTTATATTTTGTATGCAATTAATTATAAACAATCTTTGCCCAGCGCTATTCAAAAGCCACATACCCACACTACAACAAAGAAATGTCAACAGCACAAACACAATCTAACAGCAGATGCACTTATAGCTAATGGTTGCGTTGAGCTGCTGAGTCTCAGTATTCTGCATTGGCTGGTAAGGCAACTTCTAAGAGCCCAGACATCGATCTGGCAAGATAATTTGCCATTGATTGCTCTGGTTGGGGGCTGCTGTGAAGCAGTTTATTACCCATACTGCAGCAAGGGAGGCAGCACAATAATAGGTGCAGTGTGTCCGGAGCATAACTGGAACTCCATCATCCACTGCACATGGCTTTTCTCCAGCTGCATACACTCAGATCAAACACTGAACTCCAGAACTTATACGATCTTAAAATCCCAAACAACAATAACTGAAAACAATTAATAATAAAAAAATACTGCTCTCATTCTGCCACAGTTTGTAGGACACTGATTCCATTTAACAGGAAATTCCTTTGGAAGTTTGAACAATAGACTGTTGTCTCTTATTCATGTTGCCCGAACCACAGGTCATTTAATTCACTGTTTAATGTGAACAGTGAACATTTGGGGTTCAAAAAGACAAGTGCTACACAAAAGGCTGTCGCTTTTACCATTGTACACACTCCCTTTAGATTTTTTTTTATTAGTTGGACATTAGTTTTAACTGTTACTTTGATGAAACCCATCTCCACAGTGTTCCAGACGACACAAAGCATCAGTTGGCTTAATGTATTAAATTAATGGCTTATTTCTAGTAGACTTGGATTGTATTGCTAGGGATCACCAAAGTGATTCTTTTCAATTGCTTTTATTGTTCTATCATATTGGTTCCTGAAAAGGCTCTTTGTCTTGTAGCCATAGGCAGTGATGGATGGAAGTAGGGACATCAACACATGCACTCAGTGGGGGTAATAAACACTGACAGCTGGAGCTTTGTGATCAAACTATTCCAAGTTAACGGATTAGTCCAGCCCAAAAAATGAATTTTCTGTTATTAATTACTCAGCCTCATGTTGTTCCAATCCCCTGAAATCTTTGTTTGCCTTCGGAACACAACGCAAGATATTTTAGGTGAAATCTGAGAGCTCTCTCATCCTCCATAGACAGCAAGGTTTCTGACTCTGGAAAGGTACCAAAACATCCACAGACCGTAAGCATTCAATGGTTCAATAAAAAAAAAAGTACAGACATAAAACAAATATAATGACTTTATTCAGGTTTCATCTTCTCAATACCTATGTTTCAGTCCAACAAATTTTATGCTTATTTTGGATATGCACATACATAAATGGTTTTATGGAAACGTCATAATGTGTATACGTTTTGAAGATGAATAAAAAATACATATGCGCATAACAGAGTAGGATAAACCTTTTATTCGATAAGAAAAGATGCGCATAAACATGGAAACACTTTTACAGTACAAATTCCAGTATGCGCATAAAAAAAGTCATGTGTTTTTGTTATAAGAGATCATGTGATGATACAAATTATGTGTGAATGGACAAACCAGCAGGCTGACCACACTGAAAAACATCTGAAATGTTGTTTTGGTCAATCTAAAACGCCTAAACCATTTCAGTACTAGTGTTATTATATTATTAATTTCCTCCAGAACTGTCAAGAGCGTCTGTGCTCTGCGTCTCATGCCTTCAAATGCCACCACACGTACATTGTGTGTCGACATTGCCTTCAGAGGCGCAAGTAATTCATTAAATAAAGAAAGAAATTGACACAGCTTCTCCAACCGCAGCAAATTCCGTTTTTACTTTTGATATTTGGTGCCAGTTAATCTGGAAGTGACGATTTAGTTCTCATTGAATGAAAACACTGTTTTATCCGCACGTCTTTTATGCAATACTTCTGGTTTGCACATCGATTTAATTTGCATCTTTGTATTGGGCACACATTCATGTGTCAAGCTTGGCTCCTCCTCTTACATACTATCTCACAGTCAATTGTGCACCCTATACTGACACTGAGGAGAAAGAAAACATCGAATAAAGTCATTGTTTTTATATTATGTGCGCACAAAAATACTCTCTCGGAACTTATAATATATATAAATAATATATTGATTGAACCACTGCCATCATATGGTCTGTTTTGAGGATGTTTTTTTGCAATTTGTCTCTGCTTTGAACAACTTGCTGTCTATGAGTGAGCTGTCAGATTGCAGCTAAAATAGCTTAATTTGTATTCTAAGGACAAATGAAGGTCTCGGGGGATTGAAACAAATGAACCAAAGTGATAGTTCACCCAAAAATTTAAATGAAGTTGAACATGAAATAAATGACTAGAAATAATACTGTAATAAAGACAGACAGGCTTGTTTTGATACTCCTTTTTGTAATATTGTGTCAAGTCAAAGCCTAATGAAAGCCTACATCTGACAAATTCTCTAGGCCTCAATCATAACTAACACACAGCAGAGCGAAAGGAGAATCGCATCACCATCTGGGGAAATCCGGCTCGTTTTTCCAATCTAACTCTAAGTACCTTAATGATTAGAGCATGTCATGAATGCTCACAGACAGCTCCCTCAGTGCAGTAAATTCAATGTGCACAAGCCTCCTGGATGGATGAGACTCTCAGCTGCTTTAAACATATAGAATTTACTCAACTGTTTCTTCCATTGCTACAAGATTGGATTAGAGCGAAATGCATGAGAGCAGACCTGCATTCAATCTGTGTAGTTTTTCATGAAGTGTGTTAGAGTACTAAGAGGGCTACAGTGTATCCTTTATTGATAAAAGATGTCCATTATGCAAATTACCAATCAAAATAACATGTAAAAGCGAATAGATGAGTTTGTAAAGGCATTGAGAATGATGTGGAAATCTGAAATTAGAACTTTCTACTGAATGGTTGATATATTAACCCTTTCACACCGTTTTAAATACTCCAGCTGACCCTTCTGCATGAGTTTTTCTTGTGACTGTAACTTAGGCTGTTTCTCAATATCAAGTACGCAAAGTTCCAACTTGCGTCCTTGGAAGTTAAGACTTGCCAAGGTCAGACTTGGAAGAATAAACTCCCAAGGACGTGAGGACACAAGTCTGGTACTTCTTCAAATGGAATGGCAGCGTATTTCATAATGTCACTACACTTACTGTTTCACGGCACATTAACAATAAAAATTATTATATAAAGCATGGCCTTTTAATTAATCTTATAAATCAATATGTTTGATTTAAGAAAATCAAAACATTAATCCCAATAAATGTGAAGTAAAATGTGTTATTATACATAGGCTCATGTCTTTGATTATCAGATTTAATAAACTACAATGGACATTATACAAGTATGAAGTACAAGATGTAAACAATAAGAAATAAAGATAACGCTAGGCAATTTGGTAAACAAAGACAAACAGCTTACAACATAATAACACAATTAAAGACAATTATAAAACATAACAAAATAACACTGGCAAAATAATACACCTGAGAACAAATAATAGATTTAAAAGACCTAAAACAGTCCATTAGACATATACAAGATGGATTATAATATCATGTTTTAACTACAATAGAGAGATGAGATCCAGCGTTGGATCCAAGATGGACCTTTTGAGGTTTTTTTAGGTAAGACAGTAGTTAATAAAAGCATAATAAGCACTTAGAGGAGAAAAATTCATTATAAAACTACAAACTACAACTTATCATATCGTTATAAAACAGGTAAGTGACATTCTAAGTCGATCTCTCTCTTTTGTATGTTGTAGTGCTGTATATCATAGTAATGCAATATATCATAGTGATTAGTGTATTGTGTGTGATATGCGACCTTATATACTGTATGATATGCGATTTTGTGTTGGCCACTCTTTGTATAACCCTGAGAATTTTTTTTTTTTGGTTGGTCATTTTATTTGTTTCTAATGCGTCTCCTGTTTTCATTACTGCAGACTAGTTCAGTAAAAAGAAAGAAAAAAAATAAATGCCCGCATGTGTTTAGTGTTCTTAATTTTCGCAAACACAACAGTAATTTGGTAGTGTTTGTGTTGCTTTGATGTTTTTGGGGTTAATTATTGTGATATCCTGATCGCAACAGAGAAAAACTGGGAAATCTTTGTAGACTGATGGCATTTCATGCCGTTCAGCCTTATAATCTTAAAATGTCTACAAAATTACCAGTTTTGTCATCACTGTAGATATTACGCTAGAGAATCATTCAAATACTAGCTCTAAAATGACGTTTGTGAAGTAACAACGGCTTCTGCTGTTCTGACGTCAGCTGCAGATGTGAAGGAATGGTTGAAGAAAGCAGGATTTTGAGACTCTCCGTGTTTGATTTTCTTTTTTATATACACGATTATGCTGTCGAACTGTTGTATAAACGCATTATCACGCGAGTAGCAGTGCGATGTGGCTGTATATTGTCAGTGGTGGGACACTAAGGCACTCGGCTTGTGGCCTCGTGCCAACGCATGACTCCCACCAGTGCCGATATACAGCCATATTGCCACTCATACTGCTACTCATGTGACATTGCTCATATATTGTATTTTGTTTATTTTTGCCCCTTTTTGATAAATATTGACAAATATTCTATTTATATTGTGAAATTTCTGATACTCCAATTCTTAAATATGTGATAGAATATATATTTTGTCTTTTAAACAGCTTAATAAGGATATTATATGTTATAAGAATGGGCAACTTCGTTGTTGCTAGAAGGGATACAGCTGCAATTGGAAGTTAACGAGAAGTATTTATATAATTTATTAACTTACTTATTAACTGTATTTTATTAGCTAGACAGGATACAGCTGAGGATACTTACGTCAATCTAGCATAATCTTTACCCTTTCCTGCAGTGCACATCAATTGTATTTTATTAGCTAGATGAGATACAGCTAAGGATACCAATGTCATTCATTTGTTCGTTTTCTTTTTGGCTTAGTGCCTATATTAATCTGAGGTCACCACTGCGGAATGAAACGCCATGCAAACTGAAATGCAAACTGACCCAGCTGAGGCTTGAACCAGTGACCTTCTTGCTGTGAGGTGATCATACTACTCATTGCGCCACCGTGATGCCCTTACTCATCTCAGTATAGCATAACTTTGGTGACACTGTCACAAACAAATAATATATTTACATTACCGTGAGGGTTGGGTTTATGGTTGAGGTAAGGGTAAATGCTAATAAAATATAATTAATGCGTAATTTAATAAATAATATTAACACTTCTCGTTAACATTCAATCGCAGTTGTACCCCTTCTAGCAACAACCGCCGACGAGATCATAGTTTCTAGATTGATGTTGTGTTTATTCTTAATTTTCTTTCAAAATACTTGAAGGTAAGCAACTGTTTATCTTGGAGAGGAATTGAGAAAATATTCTAGTAACACTAACAGTGTGTATCTTACATGAACAAAGCACATCGTCTAGTTATATAGAAAATTATTGATTATTATTATTAATGAAAAATTATTATTGCCGTCTTCATAGACATCTGCGTGTAATTTACAAAACCTAAATGGTAAGTTTTGCTAGGTTTGTGTATTTGAACTCTGAACGTTCTAATCACACCGGTGTGATCGAAGCTTCAGGGACCAGCACAGGCTGATCACACCGGTGTGATCGTACGTGTAAAACAACTAAAACATCTGGCAAAGACATGCAAGAGTCAGGGACATGCTGAACTTTGTAGATGATAATTATGACTTCTGCTGAGCTTCTTGTTTTGATAGATTGGTTATGAGGGTTATAGCTGAAAGATGATTATATTTCATAAAAATCAACTGCATTTTTCCATTTGAGTTACAGGTATGAAGAAATCACAGAGCTTGGACCACTGAAACCAGTGTTTACAGCACCTTCCCTAATATGGTGTGACATTAATCAATTCCACCTGCCACACAGAATTCGGAGTTTGCTGAAGCGACCAGCTGAGGATGAGAATTTTTAAGATAAATCAGGAGAAATACAAAGAAAAGAAATGAAACGGATGAAAAGAAAGACACGGCTCATGACTATGAGCTGCCAGGGAGCTCCAGTCCAGGAGAAAAATCTTCCAGCCACCAGGATCGCCCATACTAATGGGCCAAACAGAGAAAACAGATTAATCCTGCAGCCATTAATAATTCCTGCAACTGTTCCCTCCGAGGCAATTAATCACCTCCCCTCTCTGTCAGCACAAGAGCCTGGGGCTAAGCACAGATCCAGGGCTACTGCTGAAGCCACGACTAAACTCATTCTCAATCACCACCATACTCACTCAGCTCCCCAGAGCAATGTAGGCATCATGAACAAAATCTACCCAGATAATGTTCAAAACAAAACAAAACTGTCTGTCTGTATATCTATCTTAAGTATGGACTACCATAAGTTTATGTATTAGGGCCCTTGTTGTTGTATTATATCGAACATTTAGGAGTTTTTATGTATATTTTTGGTTATTTTGTGTGTGTTTGCATGGCACTCCCAGATATTACATTAATAATTTCACACTATATTTGGTACCATTGATAGACACTTGTAAAGATGGCATTACAACAATACCAATTTATTAAAATATGTATATTTCCATTACATCCATTATAATTAATCCATTACATTACCTTATTTTTATGTGTCATAAGTAGGGATGGGTACCGAAACTCTGTACTTTGTATCAGGTATCAGTGATCGGTATCAGTGTTAAAATATAAAAGGCCGAAGTATTGATAAGCTCTGACTTTAACGGTTCTGCTATCGGTAATAAAGATAATTATTGCTGAATAAACATTACTTACAGTAGCAGACTTTAACTGACCAACCTTTTCTAATTTGTGATATTTGACATTCGTCAGCACAGTTGGCAATCTCACATGAGAAATGCTCATGTTTCCGCCCAATTGTACAACACCAGGCGTGTCAAGTTTAAAAGCCTTCGCAGTTTTCTCGGCTGTGCGCGCACACTCAGTGGAGGCTCGCACTAGCACACACACAAACTCGCGCAGACACAGGTCGTGAGCTTACGCTTAATAAATAAATAGAGTGGCGGAGAGAACAAAACAGTCAAGATGTTGTATTTCCAGAGTGGACACCGACGATGCTCGTTACAACAACCGCAACAACTCGTTTTCTTGAGCAGAAACGCATGCAATCTAGCTAAGCATCTCTCAGTGCATTAACTGCAGAAAGACAAATGAAAATATTCTACTGCCTAGCTACTAACGGTACATTATCCACATCCTTATGCTAGTAGTCAATCACATAAGGTCTATCTAAATTAGTATAATATCCATGGTTTAATAACACACACATTCGGTTACATTAAAAACTGTATTTTTTTCTGCAGTAGCCTAAATAAATCTTTAACATTAAAAATGCTTTTAATTCCCTGTATTTACAAATAAAGCCAGTGAATAGCCTAATAATAAACTATATAGGCTAATCTGAGGATATCCAGCTGTTTATTTAACTGCATTTTGCAACTCCAAGAGAACTGCACAGAGCACAGTAAACCAAGAAAGAACCCAATTTCCACCAGAAATTTGTTTGGAGCTGTGTCTGAGTCTCTAAATCCCTTCAGAGGTGCACCGAGCTCTGAGTTCATAAACTCTTCCAGAAACTTAACCTGAATGATGAAAGCTTTCAGCGGTGCTTTTGACTGAGCCAAGCCCAGTTTGATGAGCTGTTGTCAGGTGTCGACAAAAGGATTTTCCCTCGGGACACTAACAACAGGCGCTACTTCATAATCACACCCCACAAGAGCAAGCTCCTGATTGGTTAACGCTGCGCGAATGTCCACTGAATTTCAGCTTTTCGAACTGGAGTGATTCACGAGTTTTGAGCGTTAAGCACATCAAACGCGCAAAATGCTTAATTTGCGCCATGCCATTCCCACTTATCGCGCAATTCGAGTAATTCGTGCCGCGCCATTCATGCATATCGCACCGCAAGATGCCTATTCAAGCCTTTCCATTCCCTTCCATGCGTCTTCCGCGTCTGGTGTGAACGCAGCATGAGAGTCATTTTCAATCAAACCACTGTATGTTCTTTTACAGGAAATGATTTGTATTACAATTTTTTAAAATGTAATAATAAAATAAAGAGCTGTAAATTCCGTTATATAATATAATAAATATAATAAAAGTACTGATAAGAGAACCGTTAAAGTACCGAACCGATAAGTGGTATCGATAAAAGTAGCAGTACCGTTAAAAACTTAACGATAACTATCCCTAGTCATAAGCATTGTTTAAGCCAGGTGTTGGCATCACAGAACAAATATGCAAGTTTAGTATGGGGTGCTCTAAGGTTATGTCTTAGGCCCTTTGTTGTTCTCCTTGTACATTGCAATCTTTTTGGGGAGTTTTTATGTTTATTTTTTGTTCCTTTATTTGTTCGTGTGTGTGTTTGCATGGCACTCCCAGATATTAAAGAATTATTTTCACAATATACATGATATTACAATGGTACCATAGTTAGACATTTATAAACTTGCCATTACAACAAAACCAGTTGATTAAATGAATTAATATATTCATATTTATGAAACCCACGGGATACTACACAGTCATGTAAAAAGTCAATTGTACATCATATCATGTAAACTATCCCATTAACTTATTTTCTCTGTCATAAGTATAGTTTAAAGGGGTGGTCCACTACGACATCATGTTTGAAACTTTAGTTGATGTGTAATGTAGCTGTGTGAACATGAACAACATCTCAGAATGTAAGACGCTCAAAGTTTGATGTAAAGGGAGACATTGGATTTTACAGTTAGCTTAGCAAAGCCTACAACGAACAAAGTTTGGGGACTACAAAAAATACATCATGGTTAATGATGTCATAAACCCTTCAGGTTACAAGTATACACCCCATGCAGCGAAGGGACATGGCCAGATGTGCTGTAATGTTATAGCAGGTCGCTTTCTGGTGATATGGAGCAGATCCGTGAATCACAGCATATAATGTTAGCTGACCAATCAGAGCCTCTTGAGGACGGGCCATTCAGAGGAACTAGGAAATATGACAGTCGTTTTCATGTTAGCGGAGTAGCTGTACATAATTAAAGTAAGATATATGAAAAAATAACATGATTTTTTCATAAATGAAGCTTGAGCACACATTGCTTTACACCCCATAAACACAATCAAGCTTCAAAAAGGTAAAATACAGGTAAAATACACTCTGGACCACCCCTTTAAGCCAGGTGTTGGCATCACAGAACATATATGCAAGTTAAATATGGGGTGCTCCAAGGTTCTGTCTTAAGTCTGGTTTATACTTCTGCGTTGAATGATTGGCGTGACCCACGGCGCATGCCTTGACCATTGCCGTGCATTTATACGTGTGCGTGCTGTTTGTGTTGCTCCGAATTAACACTTCCGAAACGCTAGCTGGCTTTTATGTTCCTCTGTGTCGAGTTTCTTCGCGGGTGGTTTCTTTTTTCCTGAATGCTACCTTAAAAGTACAAGTAGCTAAAACTCACTCCTTCTGAGGCAAGCACCAACAGGTGTGCAGCAACTTTAATCAGAAGGTAAACACATAACAAAAGTTTCCATCTGGAGCTCCTTCACAGGATTCGAAACTTGTAAACATTTGCTCCATCAGGCTCGTGGCACTCACCACCGCCCACACTCGTTACAGCTACCAAACTATCCAATCACAGAGCTTGCGCTATGTTTCATCTCTTTGAGTTGTAGTTACATGTTTTGAGAGGTGTGCGTTAGCGTCGGCATCAGCTACAGCGAGGACTATGCGACCGTGTGAAGGCTGTGCTGGAGGATACTCGTGCGCTTGATGCAGAAGAATAAATCAGCCTTTAGGCTTTTTGTTGTTCTCCTTGTATATTGTATTCATTTAGAGGAAAAACATATTGGAGTTTTTATGTTTATTTTTTGTTCCTCTGTGTGTTTATGTGCATGTTTGCAAAGCACTCACAGGTACAAAAGAATCAATCAATCAATATATACGATAGTACAATGATATCATTGTTAGACATTTGTAAACTTGCCATCACAACAATACTTATTGATTCAATATATTAATATATTCATATTTATGTAACTTATGCAAAACTACAATTTCATGTATAAATAAACTACATCACATCATGCATTCTGTCACATTAACTTATTTTCTGTGTGATGAGTATTGTTTAAGCCAGGTGTTGGCATCAGAGAACAGATATGCAAGTCAAGTATGGGGTGCTCTAAGGTTCTGTTTTAGGACCTGTGTTGTTGTGCTAATTCTCTGTTTATAGCTCCTCTATAAAGTGATTTTTATTTTTGAATGAATGAAAAATATTGGTGCTTTTAAATGCTACTCAAATGTCCAACACAATGGTTTTATTATACCACATCTACTCATGAGATCACCATGTCAGACCATTGTCAAAGTATTATAATTAGGCACAAACAATGTTTTAGGCCCCATTTAAACTACTACATTTTAGTTTTAAAACGCATAAGTTTTGCTACAGTATGGTTACGCCATCTGCCACACTACGCCGGAGTTTTCGAGCCCTGAAAACGAAGCGTTTTGGAAACGCTGGAGAGGCTGTTTTTATTCTAAAACGCTGCTGCTCCATCTCAGTGCGGATGGGGCAAATTGGAGACATCTGAAAACGGAGGCATGGCTGCTGAGATTCGCTACTTGATTGGGGCTTTTGGGTCATTGCATATTCTTCCCTTAATCGTCAAGCTCCTATCACATGACTATGATGCCACCGGAAGACGACAGACCAGCCTTCACTGTAAACAATAACACGGACACAGAAATGGGAGCGTTGTTTGCACTATTGTCCGTTTTAGGCGCCATTGTGCAGTTAAACTCTGCCTTTTTTACTACAACAGCTGCATATATTCGCAAGAGGCAAGCTATTGTTCGAGCACTCACTAATCGCGTTTCAAGTGGCGTAAGCCATATTTTGAACGCCGGTTTTGGGTTACGGTTTTGGCTTTCTTTGCCATCGCGTTCATCGTTCAACCAGCGTTTGTTGACTAACAATAACCAAATGCGAGCGAGACACATGCTTCCTGTTTATACTTGAACGCGCATGCCCAGAGTGCACGAATGGTCATGTGATATACATTTTTGGTGGAGTAGTGTGGACGGAGATATGTTCAGAAACGCTGGGTGAAACGCTAGTGTGGATGCGGATCGTTTTCATGCTAAAACGACGTTTTACAACTAAAACGCACTAGTGTAAATGGGGGCCTTAGTCTTTCAATGAAGCTGCAGTTTGTTGACAAACAAAGAGCTACCATGTTATTAAAATGGTTTTCTCATGTCCAAAATGATCAATCATGCAGAAGAAAAACCACTGAACCACAGCAGATTGGATGTTAAACCAACATTTACCGTTGTATCTTTTCCTATATGAATACAGCCAGTTGGTCTGTAAAATCTTAAAAAACAGTCAGTGAGTCAAATCTAAATCCAGGTGAGAAAATATACACAGATATATTGTTGACAGTGACTCACTGAAGCTTTTTAAAGAGAGATCAGCCAGATCCTCCCAGCAAACTGTGTAGCACAATTAGTCACAGAGCTCTTTACATGAGATATGATGGCTCCATTATCATTCATTAATGAGAAACACTTGAGTACATGACCGCTCCCCCACACTCAAACACTGCCGAGCTCTCTGTTCCACTTCTCTCCTGTGAGGGGGAGGCAGGGCAAGGAAAAGAAAAAAAATCTTCATTAGCAGAGCAGCGGCAAAAGAAAGCGGATGAGAGAAAGGAGGAGAGAAACAGAAGGGGGGAATAAATTGAGGCTGATCTGGTGCTCTGTTTTTGAGGCTCTGAGATTTGCATATATGTGCAGCAGTGCAGAGGGAGAAATGTGTCAGCGCTGACAGCTTCCTGAGAATCTTTAAGCTTGATGTGGGCGCCTCTTTTTCTCTCCCAGAGACCGCAGGAGCCCTGCTAACAGTCGCTCGGGGGTCAGGACCAGTGCCTTTGTGCTCAGCCCTCCTATGGCAACCCAGCAAAGCATGTTTAACGGTCAGCTCAAGTGCAAAGCTGCTCTCTGGGGGGAGGGAGAGTTGAACCTTCCCTGCTGCAAGGGCAAATGGAGATGTGTGTGTGTGTGTGTATGTGTGTGTGTGTGTGTGTGTGTGGGCTAGACTAAAAGAGAACAAATGAGGATGGTAAGACAGACAAAATCATACACTGAGCATGCTTGCCAACAGACCCTAGTCTGGGTAGATTAATATTTAATTTGACGTGTGGCTGTGAGGGATAGACAGACAATGAGCTGATCCATATTTTGCCGAGATTTTTGTCCTTTTTTTCGAAAGACAAATTGACAATAAGATCCGGCATGACATGCAGAGACTGTGCACTGTGCTATGCCTAACATCTCTAGTGTCATTTTCTTGAAATCAAGTAAGGCGTCCACCAAGACTAGGATGACAGTGTCCTGTCAGTGCATCAATAAGAAATGATGCACAGGGTTGCCATGTTGAAGACAAGCCTAGACAAGTATTCATCTCCAAGCTAGTCCTGTTCGGTTTATTGAAAATGTATGGTGGATGAGCATAAGCATGGTGATCATCTGCAAAACTTTTAGGCTGGTCAGCAATAAATGTTTCAGAAAACTTATTTAACAGACTACATGAATCTTTTTTCATGGAATCACACATCCCATCAAATAACCTCTGTTTTCAAGTGACAGCATGAAATGGGTTAACTAAGGATGTCAAGATGGATAAGCTAGTTAAGAAGCTTGGTGAGGTCAGCCAATTTTGCACACTAAGCTAAATTCAAATAACTAACGACGACAGAAACTGAAAGGGGTCTGGCTGCAGACTTGGTGTAGAGGAATCTAAGCTGCATCCAATGCCTTTTAATGGGCCCCCAAACACTGCAGTGCTTTTTGATTTGCTCCAAAAATAAAACTTGCATCAGAGCTGCAGAAATGGTTTGTCCATTTGTCATCCTCTAAGAAAACGGTTGATAGATGCAAGGGGAGCGCGAGCGCAAAACACATTAAAAATGGTGAAGGAATACACACGCCGCACACTTTTCATGTGCTTTTAGACGCGATATGTGAACGGACTCTAGTTGGGTTGCATCATTGCCACTTCAGGTCAGAATAACACACACAAAAAGCAGTAAAAAGAGTGCCGTGACAGTAGTAGTGAGGAGATTGTAAATAAAAAAGGATGTATGTATGTCGCCAGAATGGTTTTTTTTCAGGTGCATCCCAGCCACTAGCACCCCATGTGAAAGACTGAATGTAGTTACAGAGTTTGAGGTTTACTGCATCTATATTTTTGACACCTTACAGATGCTGATCTACCTTAAACTTTGCTTTGATTGTTCAGCATTTACACTTTATCGTCGCACACACGTTGTAACATTTTATTTATCAAGTTTAAGAGTTTCTTTAACACTTCTGTTTATTTTATTAGAAGACATAAGAGATTTTTTTCTTTTTTTTTACTATTAACACTATTTGCCTTAGTAATGCTGGTAAATTAAAACAAAGTGGTAATATTCCTAATATTCTTAATATTTCTAATATTCCTAAATGGATTGAAAAAAATAAAAATGCAATACTCATCGATACCGAATGATATGAAACATTATATTTCTCTCCATATTATTACTCCATATTATTCACAAATATTTGAGAAAATGTGACAAAATGACAGCTGGCTTCGTATTTCTTTGTATTTTTAACAGTTTCGTCAAATTTGGGGGAAAAATAACAAACAAACAAACATAAGAGTATCTATATATTTACACTAAACTATGTAGAATATTGCTAAGCTACGAAATATGCTATCCATCTCAGATGCAGAAAAGCTAGTTCATGCTTTTATGACTTCTAGGCTGGATTACTGTAATGCTCTGCTCGCTGGTTGCCCAGCCTACTCTATTAACAAACTTCAGCTAGTACAAAATGCAGCTGCCAGAGTTCTTACCAGGTCTAGAAAATATGATCATATCACCCCAATTTTATCCTCGTTACACTGGCTGCCTGTTAAGTATCGCATTGAGTTTAAAATATTACTTCTTACTTATAAAGCATTAAATAATCTAGCTCCTGTTTATCTAACGAACCTTCTGTCTCGCTACAATCCAACCCGCTCTTTAAGATCTCAAAACTCAGGGCTTCTGGTAGTACCCAGAATAGCAAAGTCAAGTAAAGGGGGTCAAGCCTTCTCATTTATGGCTCCTAAACTCTGGAATAGCCTTCCTGATAATGTCCGAGGCTCAGACACACTCTCACAGTTCAAAACTAGATTAAAGACCTATCTTTTTAGTAAAGCTTACACTCAATACATCACTTAGCGGTATGATGCATGAATGTGCTCCACGCATCCCCTTTATATACACTATGAACTGCAGCTACGCTAATTATTTTCTTTGTTCTCTATTTCCAACTGGGGATACTCATCCCCAGGCCCCCAAAGACTGTGCAGCGCCACGGATGCGATCCAAGACCCGTGACGAGACGATTCCAAGGCTCCATAGTCCTGGACCTCGCTGTATCCTGAGCAGCTGCTCGGCGGAGTAGCAAGCAAGAGACGGATTCCTGTGACCCTCCAAGGACAGACGAGCCTCGAGTTCTCCTACCTCTGGCGCCTATACTGCAGCTAGAGCTGCGCACCGATGGATTACTCTTCTGTGTTTGAACTCTAAGTAGTGAATATTAAACAACACTGAACTGAACTCAAACATTATAACTAAACTGACATTTTGAATTTACTATAACCTTCTATGTGAAGCTGCTTTGACACAATCTACATTGTAAAAGCGCTATACAAATAAAGGTGAATTGAATAGAATGATAAGCTGATGAAAATGACGCAATTAATATACAAATGATCATTCTTATGACAGACAAATCTAGGTCATATTTCCATCTTGTGCTGCATTGTTTACTTGGATTAGTCTCTTCTTGTTTTGTCCTTGTGCTCTGATTCGCTATCGGAAACAAAACTGAAAAGCCAATCAGAGTGCTCTTTCTCATCATTGAAATCACTTCTATATGCTGAATCAAGGGAACTCCTGCCAATGACGCAAGGAATACACCAAACAAACTAGCTGGATAGATGCTCACCGGTGACCCAACTGCCCCAACAGCTAACCATTGGCTTGGCGGGTCCCCGCCGTATGGACTTCTAAAATAGGTCGTGCATTGATGGGGGTTGGGGTGATTTTCAGGTCCTACCACGAAGACTGACCTGACATCAGCACACTAGTGTTACATTCTGGTGGCAGGGAAAGAATCCAAAGCTTTCCTCAACGTCATAGTGAGAGCAGTCAAGCTCAGCATTCGTCAGCAAACACACTCCTGCACCAGTCTCATGAGATAAAGCCCAGATTGCATGCGCACACACACACACACACACACACACACACACACACACACACA